>BGPR01035337.1:0-16018 GCA_013235015.1 Araneus ventricosus | reverse complement strand
GCCAGTTCAACTTCTGTGTATGTGATTGCAAATAAAGCGTAACAAGAAATAGTAACTCTACGGGTTGTCTAGGGAAGCCCCTGCCCTTATCTTGTAATCGCATGAAAAGAAGGAAACGCAAATTACTGATATTTCGTCAAAATCCCCGTAATAAGAGGTTTCTGTTTTTCATCTAGCCCGTAAGCTAAAGATAAAACTGAACTTTCGCTTAGAGCTATTATTTCTTAAGTGGGCAAGTGCATGTGTCAAGTGTGAAGGCGAGTAATTCAGCAGCTGCGGTAAGTTTCACACATCCTTGTCAATGAATTCGGGCTTTAAACTGGCGTCACTCATATTTCTTTTGCATATTCCTTTGTGAATTTGGTTTTGGTTTGGTTTGGGGTTTATTGGCGCAAGAGCCAATATACTGGCTATACTGCGCCAAACAAGTCTTTACTTTCCTTCCAAAGATTTACACAGCAATATACACTGTTAAAACATGTAAATAGTAAAATTATTCAATGTACTCACAAGGTATGATGAAATACACAGGCCAAAATGAAACATAAAAATAACTTTAAACAAGGGTATAAAATCTTATGGATTTTAAAAAAGCAAAAAGGCCAACATGTGGGTCTTCGCCAAGTAACATTTTTAACGTCACTGTGGTTGTCTTGGAAGTGAAATAAGAGCTGGGCATTCGACAAGAATGTGTAAAACTGTTGTTCTATACTTAAAACGGGAACGCATAGGTCCGCTGGTATTGCTGTGTGAATCTTGTGTGTGACCGATTCGTAGACGGTTTAAAACTGTCATTTTCTGATTATTTAAAATAGCGCAGTGTTCTATGATAGGTTTTGTGCCATGCAGTTTGATTCGAGTCTCAAAATTCCATTCAGTTTGCCAAATGATGTAAGGGTTGCTCTTGGTCTGTTTTTTTTTTAAATCACACGCAGACAAAGGTATGTCTAAAAATTTAGAGGCTGATTTGGCAGCCTTGTCAGCTTGTTCATTTCGACTTATTCCCAAATGTGGAGGGATCTAATAGAATGAAACAGTTAAACCTTGATATAAAAGTCTGTATGTAAATGATGTAACATGATCTATGTAAATGTATGTAAATGTATGTAAATGTATGTAAATGTATGTAAATCTATGTAAATGATGTAGCATCCCCTAGTTCTGTTTAAAATCTCTAACAATGTATGCAAAACTGCAGTGATCTCCGCTGTAAAAATTGAGCAAGAAGTATGAAGTTTAAAACATGATGTTATAACTGGAAAAACAAATGCAAAGAAGTATGAGTGGATGGTTTAGATCTATCAGCATAAACAGGAATAAAATATTGGTAGTGGGATGATCTGTGTTCAAGAATTAATTTTCGGTAAATAATATCTGCCGTGTCTGAATTGCTGAAATTTTCAAATGGATTTAGATAATAAAAGTTTTCTTTGTGTAAGACACGAAAAAAATCATACTTTTTCTGTTTCCATTTTGTTTGCAAGCTGAAGACAAATACTAATCTTCTTGTTTGAATTTAAAATATTCATTCTTGTATATCTCGAAACAGAAGGCTGAAGACGGACGAGTTATCAGAATCGGCCATAACACATTGCGAATCTCCTTTTTCGACGAATGTTGATTTGAGCGATTTCCAAACAAAGGCTATAATTCTCCTGGACTAGAGAACCGATATGATTTATTATAAGCTTATTCAAAAGCTGATGTAATGGATATGTTTTGGGGAATTTTTACCTATTGCAGCTAGAAGGGCGTTTACAATATTGAGAGACTGCGAATTTCGGCTACGATTTGATTTTGGATTTCGTCATTGTTTCAGCACTTCTACACTGTTAAATCCATGTATCTCGGTGTAAATGATGTCAGGTTAAAAGATTTCTTTGACTTCATCCGTATGCGGTTATTTCTATGCAGGTCTGTCGGAAATTTCACAAGTTTGGGTTTTCAGACCGTATCATTGGCGCATTTTCCGTATATCCACTGTAGCTCGTAAACGTTTAAGAGATAGGACAGGATTGCAATGGTGTTCTATGCTCCATACGGGCTTTTCTATCATCTCTTTTCGTTTGCCAGATTAGGTCAAAATCACCCTGTATATGCATCAAATTTTAACAATATCCCTCAACGCGTAGATTGTTTGTTTTCTGTCCGAGTGTATATGAACACGATAACTCCAAAACGCAACAAGATAGACAAATGGAAATTAGTATGTGATCTTGATTCCAAATTTATGCATCTATACCAAATTTTGGATGTAATCGGTCTGCGGGGATTGGTTTAAAATGCTTACTCAATTTTTACCACAGCGTTGCGAAGCTAAACACAAATAGCGGTCTGCCCTAGATTTTCTCGCTTACTCACTAATAACGGTTCCATTCCCCACCTTCGCATAAAATTGTGGATCGCCACGAGTAGTTATATTAACATTGCCCCAGGAGATGGCAGCAAGGTGAAATAATGGCATTAGAAGCTGGAGTACAATATGCCAAGTGGGCACCAATACCCAACATGGCCCTTTTTGAGCATCATAGTATTATGAAGAAAACAAAGTATGGATTTTGAATGTCCTTTTTTTGACCGATTGAAACCAAATTTTGATATAGATATGCAATTAGAGCCACATACCAAATCTCATTTATCTAAGTCATCGTGTTCTGGAGTTATCGCGTTCACATGCATACAAATAAATAGATCTATAGATAGTCACCCCTTTGACGTATTTGGTCCAAAATCAAATACAGAACTACAATTCTGATGATAAACTAATTTTTAACCAACTATCTATTGTGGCATCATCGGCAAAGGGCGATGTTCCAACTGCTCTTTTTGTTAGCACTGTACCAGCGCGCGTGGTTATATAATGTAGTTAATATAATTTCTTTTTTTAACTTAACTGTTTTTCTATTAAATAAGTTATTGTTTTAAACTTGAATTTTAATACCAGTGTTGTCTGCACTTGGTCAACATAAAATTAACCCTTCTGATGGATTGAAGTCTAGTTTACAAAGATTATGTAAAGTATGGTGGTAACTGTAGCTAAGATCTCCTACCACCGCCATCACTCTATATTTAATCGCCATACGGCACACTAATGACATTTTTGAGTCATCCTGTTCACATGAGCAAATACAGACAGACAGTGATACTTCTTGTGAAGGGAATTCACCCAAAATTTGATATAAACCTATAACTTTGGTTTAAAGATCATATACGAAGTTTCACAGTTTAGCTCGCATCATTTTTTAGTTATCGTGTTCACAGGTAGAAATGGTTTTAAAAAATGGGGTTTTCGGACTCTTGAAGATCTAAAACTAAGAGATTCATTAAAATCTCGAGGTTAAGGATTAATACTTTTTCTTTGTATATTTCGCATACGAAAAAGTAAAAAGCGTCGTATTGTATGTGTAAACGAGAAAGTCGAAGGTCAACACTTCCTCTCTCTAAAACTTACATTATTTCAGCGGTATTTCAAATACATTACTCACAAGGAAAAAACTATATTTCACGAAATTGTTAAATATTATACGTTTTCGTGAATGCTGTTCTGAATATTTTCTTTTTCACGAACAAAGGAAAAGGATGTATCGATAACCTTACTTATAAATTATTTTCTAGATTTTTAAGAGAAAGAATCCAGTGAAATACTTTTTCAAACAAAAGTTTATTTCATTGCTCGAATATGAAAGTTTTGAATTACGTTTTTGTTATCTAAATAAATAAGAGATATCAAAGTTAAATCGAGCTTCTAGAGATATTAACATTTAGTCGAGAGAGTTGCTTTAGCATTGATAGAATTTCTTGATGGCGTAGATGTCGGACTCGACGAAACCAGGTTTCTCGAAAGGGTCGTACAGCTTCTGTCCGTTCTTAGCCTGCATGGTGGGCAATACGTTGGGTCGTACGGAGAAGGCGTAGTTTCCGTAGTGCATGATGGAATTGTAGTCGTATCGAGTGAAGATTAACTCGTTATTTGGATTGGTTCGTTCAAAGTTGTGCATTTCACCTGTTAAATGTAGAAAAAAAACATTAATAAGTTTGAATAATAATTGACCATTTGCTAATCATACATTAATCAAAGGTGGTTGCTCAAATTTCGTAAATCTGTTCTTTAGTAAGAAAATAAAAGAACAAAAGCTCGCAGATCTAATCATGAAAGACTTGTTCAGAAAATTGAGATAAAAATTTTACATGCTCGTTAGTTCGATCAAATGGAACGATTCTTGTTTAGAAAGTAGTATCCCGAACAGACACTAACTAAATAACACTATGGCCTTCCCCAGCGCCTAAGACCATGGAGGTCCCTTACCGGTTTGAATAGGCAGTCGTAGACGGGTACTATCAGCGCCCACCATGTGATGCGCCACGGTCCCGCACCAGAAGATGAAGCCCTAACAATTCTAAACAAGCTAATTACCTCAGCCATTTCCACTCACCAAGACGTCACCCGACATCCCAACCAATGCCCAGATTACTAAGATACCTAGGAAGCGACAGTGGCGATTAGTGGAAAACGTTGTTCTCAGACTTGTCGAAAAAGTGAGGCAGGATCACTTTAGATAAAGAGTGCATGGGAAGAATGATTCGGTACAGTAATACGGAAATGTGGGTATGCCTGACGGATATGGCGCCATAGGGGGAAATGCACAAAATTCGATACTGCGATTTCCAAGCAGATACTTGCGAGACCTCAACCTTAGATTTCTTCCTGTGGGAGTCCATGATAAACGAAACATCTATTACATCAGAATATAACGTCGTCACTACTAATTAGTAGGACTTGTCCGTGCTCATTCTACAATGTAACCAAGGCATAATTTGTGGATTCTCCATTGTGATCGGAATGGAATGGGAATTTTGAAGACACTCTGCTTTTCTTTAGGCATAGCTTCATTTTTTGTGATAATGAAGTCAGGTTTATCATCCCTCTCAGCAATTTCTCGATGGCGCGGTAGGAAATAACGGAGAAAATTGTGCCGTGTCAGATGTGCTGCTCGTGATTTGACCCTGGAAGATACATCATCAAATATTCTTATAATTTCTAAACGGAATGTAAATCTAACAGTAGTAAACTTCATTAAGAATCTGGGAATTCCTGAATCAATCTATTTAGATAATTACTAATAGCAGAGTCGAAGATAATAACTAAAAATATAATTTCTTTTGCTCGTTAAAATAAAAACAAGAACATATTTCCGAACATCATATAAAAATCGCGAAGTTTTTGAGTCTCGTAACTTAATCGCAAGCCGCGATGGTCTAGTGGCAGAGACCAGAGAGCTTCCTGACTGTAGGATAGCATGTTGGAGACTCAATACCACGAGGAATGGTCGTTTATACTCCTAGGCAAGTAACGTGTGTACCGCGGAACTTTGGGGAGGTTCTGCCGATAAAGGTGCCGTCCTCGTCATCTGATCATAGTTCAAAATTACGAGGTCCTCCCTAAAATAATCATCGTGTTGTCTCGAAACGGGACGCTTTTATAACTAAACTAAAATAGTTTAATCGTTTCATATTTTAAATCATAATTTGTTGATAATAGCATCATATTTCATTGTTATTACAGAACTAATGGCAGAAAACTGGAAGATTGTCTCGGGTCAGAACTTTAACGCTTGAGGAGAAAGATGCTGTTGGCGGAGTCTGTCAGCGGCCTAATGATTGTCTGGCCTCTGAAATATCCTCACAAATGCATCATCACAGCAGAGAAATTTCTGCTTTGGGAAAAAAGAGCTGCATGAAATTATTTTAAATGTTGGAAAATTCACTAAAGTTTAATTCGATTATAATCTATTCAAATTAAAATGTCAAAACTGCTTTGGAAATTAATACAAATTGCGTTACCTTGAATAACGTTTCTTGGGAAGATATTTATGTACTTGTCCCTGTCGGATCTCTGATGTTCGTGGAACAGACCAATGGCATGACCAAGCTCATGAACGACCAGACCGATGTAGGCGCAGCCATATCCCAAAGACAGATCCTGTCTACCTCCACTTTTGCCAATAATCGACCAGCATCTGAAAATTTAGTCCGTTAGCATTTTTCTAAGGATAAAGTAATTCATTTGCAAATAAACATGAAATTTAAATCAGGTAAATACA
The DNA here is from genome assembly GCA_013235015.1 of Araneus ventricosus. Classification (NCBI taxonomy): domain Eukaryota; kingdom Metazoa; phylum Arthropoda; class Arachnida; order Araneae; family Araneidae; genus Araneus; species Araneus ventricosus. The sequence continues at coordinate 9,917 of BGPR01035337.1, read as the reverse complement.
CTGATACCTCGGTTTTCGTGGAATCGGTCTTTTCCAAAGACAATCGCCGAAATCCGAAACCGAGGCAATTATTTCAATATGAATCATTGCAAATCTAACGAATTCGTTCTAGACACTTCAAAATACATAACAAAAATACATTTTATGGAGAATAAATATAGTATTTTATAATAAAAATAATAAAAAAATTATATAAAATGAAAGCTAATGCAACATAATAATTAGTGATATGGTGACTGATACAGCGACTAAATGAATATTTAGGAGGGAATTTACATTCTTTCTGAAAACTCTTCTTGGCGTAGAGAAGAAACGGGTCTAATATTTAAATTTGCAGCTTCACTTCGTTATGCAATTTTTTTACTTGAAATCAAGCGGAAAATAAAATATCTTTTTCTTCAGATCAGATCGGAAAGATACTCTGGAAACACATCTTGAATGTGAGCAGATAGGATCATATGAGAGAAACGGATGCTGAATGATTGTAAAACGGTGTTATAGCAAATGACAAGTCTAGATGACTGTACATAGAAGAACATGAGTGGTCAAACCACAATGAATGACGTAATACGTCTTTCGACTCGTCTCAAAAGTATAGAAAGATTCGAAAAAAGTAAAATAAAATTTCTTTTAAATTTGCAGTTTCATCACAAAGAATATCGATCATTAATATTTAAATCTGAATTATATCTAAATTAGCTGATATTTGCTCCGGATAAAAAATTTTCATGTCTATTATTTTTAATGACAAAAATATTTATCTACAAAATATTATAATACATAAAATCCATTTCTCCTCTGAAATATTTCTGGATTAAAATGGCAGTTTCAATTAAATAAAACAATTTTCACAAACCTCAAAAGCTAATATTTTGTAACTAATAATTTTTAAAAATTGACATAAAATTTAATTAAATATTGTAGCTTTTAAATTTTATATATTATATAGATTATCACTTGATGAAATTCCAACACAAAATCTCACTAGCTCCTACATCTTTATTTTCCATAAGAAGGTTAAAACTTGTTGCTCAAAAGAATTTTTAAATCTGGTAGCTTCTCGAAAAATAACAGAATGTCCAAAACGATTTTAAAACCCGTAGAAAGCTAATTTTCCCCCTAAGTTATAAATATTTTTTTAAAAAATGATAAAAAAAAAGTCATTTAAGTATCGTGAGTGGCTTCTTAAATACGTGTCTAAAGCTTAGAATATGAAAGCAGCCATTTTGAACAATGAATTTCAATCTCCACCGACCATTAAAAGCAAGTTGTCAAGTTTTGAATCAGTTTTTAAGTAACAAGGAACATCAAACCAATTTTCAAGTTCACGAGATATTTTTTAGTATCAATAAGATACAAAAGAAATCGTATTTAAATATCTCTTTCTCGTGTTTCGGCTATTTTATATTCAATTTACTAAGCAATCTTCGGCACCCTTATGTTCATTTCTTGCTCAGCACTGAGAATGCGCAATTTGATCATAGCTTTTAATTAATAAAAAAATAACTATTTAATTAATTGTGACGAAACCTTCTCTAAGACGTGCCTTATGCCTCCTATCATTTATGAGCAAAATTACAGACAAAAGTTACAAAATTACAACAAAACTTGAAGAAAATTCATTCAGTAGCCTGTATTTCTATTCTAAAAAAATGTCGTTTATATTTTAGCTATATACATATATCAATTACTTTTAAACACACTAGTATTATGTTTACAACTATTTAATTAGGTTAATGACACGCCCCATAAGCTTTCGCTGCCCTATCAAATTGAGTTTTCATTGATTATAACACTATCACTTCAATTATAAGAATAAAATGGATTACAATTGATCATCTCATCTAAAATAGGGGGAAATATAACATTTAACCTAACGATGACCTTTGATGTTTTCCTGGGGAAAGGTTGTCCCCTGGTCAGATGCTTAATTACATTAGGCAAATTTATGTTCAGAGACATTAGAAAAATTTACTTTATGAAAAATAAAGCTTTCAAACTGCCATCTGTTAGTAATGAATGTGGTGATTATTTTTAAAAATCCATACCCTTTTCCGTAGAAGATTCTGATATAATCTCTTTCGTTTGTCCTAGGCACAAATTTGATGCAAGTGTGCTTGTGGTACTGTTCCATTCCCTGCAAAATCAGGCGTGATATGCCTCCTAAAAAAAGACGATTATCTTCAGATTCTCATTGGTTTCACTGAAACTTTCAAAATATTAATATACTGCACTCAATAAAACAAACTAAAACTATGTGGCACGTTTTAGTTTGTTTTGAGGCTCGGATCTGAAGTTGACTCGTCACAGTATCTATCAAACTCGTAACACGCACACAAGGATTTGTTTTCGAAATGTAATTTTTTGTGAAACGAATGATGTAAATAGGAAAAAAAAAACAATATTTACTGCTTAAAATTATCTTTCGGAATGAAAAGTTACACAAAGTATGGGGATAACGACCTTTATTGCTAAAAATATGGATCTTTGGTGGGCGAAAACCATAACACTAGATTATTTAAAAAATTTTGATGCCATTGTTATTTTCCCTAAGTATATGAAATTTTGTAACTTTACCTTTTACCACAACTCCTTTTAATTTAAACACATGTTTTTTTATACCACTGAAGTAGCTATTTTACGTTTTTCTGAACAACTAAAGTTGTTTATAATTTCTATCATTAAATCAACCTTGTATTTGGCAAAACATGGCCTATACAGAATCTTGTGCCAAAAATCTCTAACATACTACTTAATTCTCACGTATCTAGAATCGTCAGGATTCTTCATAATCGGTTTAGGTGGGCATGCAGGGAAAGCAGACTGGACCAGGCATCTCTATGATATAGTTGTGTTTTGAGTGCAACTCCATTTGCATGTTATGTCAGTAAAAATTAGATTTTCTATTAAAATTAGGAAAATTTCCAGAAAAGCCAAAAAATTAAAGTTAAAGCGACCTATCAGCAAAAATTTAAAACATTCTAAGATAAAAAAATACGTACTGACTGATGGATCGATGACATAAGGAACAACACCACGTCCTGGATATCCTGGCCAACGGAACCTGGGATTTTTTACACCAGCCTAGAACAAGAAATTTTTGAACATTTTAAATAATTAGATATAATAATACTTTCATGCATTTATGAAAGTACAAAAATAAGTCCTATGCTACTTGATTAAACTGATTCAGTATAAAATAGTAACTTATACAGAAGGTGAAATCACATGATCAAGGTAATCACTTATCTTTAATGTCAATCCGATGAAGTTAATTAACAAACTGAGATGTTAATGCTCTGGAAACATAACAATCTTAGCTCTCTTGAATAAAACATGATGTACTTCCTGTATTTTATCCATTAACATCACAAAGAATAGTATATTTATTTATTCTGCCACTTTTGAAGTTAATGTCCTGCTTTATCAAACAAATAAAACAGGTTTCATTTACTTAAATGTTTGAAATGTATTCTCTTATAAGAAAAATCGTTTAACGACAGAAGTTTTTGACTAGAATGTAAAAGGTTTCCTGTATTTTACTGGAAATAAACAGTAGATCGCTCCTTTTTATTCTGGTACCGGATAAAAAAATACACCTAACTCTTAAAAACAATCGTTTCTCAGAAAGAAAATAATTATTTTTAGTAAAATACGTGCTCATAAAAACTTATATTAGTTTTCATTTTTGACAAGAAACTTTTTTGAAATGTGTAGGTTAATGCCATGTAGAATATAACCACCTCCTAAACCTCGATATTTTTAATTTCGAATGGCAGAAAAAGGGCAAAAAGTGGCTGTAAGAATAATTTAACTCTATTTACTTATCTATGTCAGTAACTTGTAATTTATCTTCAAATTTTTCAGATGAGATGGATGCAAAATTAATTACAATATAAAGCAAACGAATAATGTCTTCAAGTCTCTGATACTCTTCTCAGTCAAAGAAAGGATAAATATTTCTACGCTTCTCTATCTCTAGTAATAATAAAGAAGAATGTGTTCGTGCCTGTGTGTTGGCGCTCAACAGGGCCACCCATTGTCCCCAGAGCTACCAAATTTGGCTCAAACATACGTCGGAGAAACGGAATATGCACCTCTGAACTATTTTCTAATATTTTAAAACCAAGCGAAATTTTGCACTTTTCCCTAGATACCTGTAACGTCAGACTCGGAAAATAGCCAATTTTTATATAAAAAATAAATTTATTAGCTACTAACAGAAAGAAGTTGTTTTATCGTGCAAACAATTTGAAGAACTACTTTCAAACATTTTAAAATAAACAATCACAAACATTTTCATTACGTGCAGCCTGTTCTTCGAGAAAAATACATCGAAACACTGGTAAAGCCGTCTTAGCTCAATATTTGAAATATAAGACTGAAGCCTGAGAACAATTCGTTACAGTCTTAATACCTCCTAGCTGGGAAAACTTTTCGGAGGTTTTAATGACCAAAAGTTCATATAGCCCTTGGATTAAGCATGACGGAATCTTACCATCATGAGTCAGTGCACTCCCCAAAAAATGCTTAACATTTTTAAATAACATTTAAAATTGCTTTTCAAAATAAATACCTAAACATAGAGTAGATTAAAAGTTTTAACAGATGAAAAGATGATCATGCATTTCCGGATCTCTTGCACATGAAACTTATCTGTTATCTATTAAATCAAATATTAAAAAGCTAAAATATTTGTTGTTCTTTACAATCAAGTGCATGAGTGCAAATTGAATAAATTCAAAATTATAACATAATATGAATTTAAAAGTTTTAGTTTCTTCGTACACATAAACACATTTGTCTTAAATTTAATAAAACATTTTAAATTTTTTTACACAGTTAAAGAAGGATCATTGAGATTAGGAACCCTACTTAAACCATCTGCGTTTTTGTGGCGGCACTAGCGTCAAGCCACTCATTTATTATTGAAATGTAAAACGTATCGTTTGTATCTGGCAACATTGTTATTATTCCAGATTGTATCCACGCGATGCGATGTTGTTCGCATAAGCTTTCGTCATGTAAATAAGTAGTGTAAATAATGTAAATTAAATGTATATAATTTAAATCATCGTTTTATTGCAACCGCACATCCAGCACACTATCTAAACGCCAAATTTTTATGTTTTGAACCAGGTCGATGGTGAATTTCAAAGGAAAAAGGTTTCAAAACTAATGACCATCTCATTAATCTGGAATTTTTACTAGCCGCAGAGTTAAACCTGACTAAAGGATTGAGATCCTCCAGTAAAGTAAAATATTGTCCAAAGAGATAAATTCTTAACTTCTGAATCAAATGAAAAATCTTCAAACTTTTATCTTAACTGAGTTTTTCCTATGTTTATGGTTCTTATGCTGGCGTTTCACTATTTATTTAGCCTTTTTCTTTGATTCACTCTCTGTTGGAGTTGAATGTGATGATTCACCGTAATTATGGAGTGACTCAGGCCCATGTAATTCATCTAATAAGCTGAAATTCTCAACAGCAACATTGGGTTCATCATTAGTTGCTCCATTTTCATTTGTAATAGTTTCTGATGTCTCCATAACTCTTACTCTCACTATTTTCTGCATTTTTATCTTCAGAATACTTGTTCATGAGCATATCAGCACTGAATGATTTTCCAGAGTACCGCTATAGTAGCTTTTATATTCACAGCAACAACTCTGAGAAAAATCCTCTTCTACATGAAGTGGATCAGATTTGTCAAAAGTCTTAACTTGTCTGAAATCATTTTCATCAATCTTTCTCTTGATATTTTCGGTAGCTAAACTCGCGGCCGTTTGGTTTTCTTGTTCAGGTTCGGAACCAAAATCAGTATCTTCGAGAAATTCCTTGTTGATATCAGATTCTGACTTTATACTGAAGTCTATACATTTCGAGTCCTGACAGTTTACTTGCGAGATGGTATCCAAAGTTTCATCATCTCCTATTTCTGAAATGACTTCAGATTGCAAGAAATGAGATTCCTCAATAGCATTTACAGAAACATTATTTTTGTTTGGTCTTACCAAGCTTTTAGTTTTAAAGATTTTCATCTTGCTTTCAACAAATGACATCTCATTATATCGTCAAGTATTTGATTTTACCATCTCAATTGAATGCAACGATAACTTTCCAACGGATATTTCGCCAATGTTTACGTTATTGTTTGGTCTTTTTGAAATTTTCGTCATAGATTTTATTTTGGTATCATTTATAGACATACAAGTGCCAGTTGCAGGCGATTGTACTTCAGAAAATTTGCTACGTTGAATTTTCTTCTTCTCGTTTATTGTTTTTAACTGATTGACTGTTTCGTTTGTCTTGCAGTCATGTCAGAATTGCTTGGCGTCGATACATAACTGGCCAATACTTTGGAATTTCTGAACTTTCTTACTTTAGTTTTGATTCCTTTGGAAAAGGTTTTTCGCAACTGGACTGTTTTATTTTTCTGCTCAGCCACTCGCTTCTGGGCTCTATTCTGTAGGGCATAAAGTTTGGTAAATAAAAGAAGTTCTCTATCTTTTCCTAGCAAGCCTGCTGTGCAGTTCCCAGTCAATATTTTCCTTTATCTGCTTCGCTATAGACAACTGCCACTTTAGTTTTAAGTTGACCAAATCTTCCTTTTAATTCTACTTCTGCCAAAGGCAAGCAGATAGGTTTCTCATCAAACGTTTGTTCAACCCATATTTGTTCACTTGTGAGTATTTCTGGTCTTATTCTATTTCTAGACACAATATCTACTATAGTTCCGGTGTCACGCAGGATCGGCATTTTAAATCCATTTAGTTCTCCGATAACTGTGTAAGGTGAAATCAGGTCATTATCTGTCGCACTGATTATCCAATTTACAAAAGCAATACCTTCCGATTACTTCAATTACGGACATTTAGAACGAAAATGTCCTGTGGAAGAGCAATGATAACACCTCTACTCTTTCTTCCGCTCAAAAAATCTTCATCAAATTTCGAGTTTTTAAAACGTTCAAAATTTCTTTGATTTGGTTCTTTTGTCGCATCTCTAACGTGTGATGAATTCTTTTCTCTGTAACTAGAATATTTGTCTCTATGGTCATGAGAAGCAGTCTTTCTTTGCATTACACTTTCATATTGATCTAATTTTTCCGACAGCAATTCCTGGGATTTAAATTTCGTCCATTCGTCTATAAAATATTCCTTAATTTCTGAAGGAGCACGACGTTTAATTTGATCAGTGATAATTAAATCACATAGTTGCTTAAAGTTTTCCACTACTAATCCTTTACTCCATTCTTGGAAATACATTCTTAGTTCATACACGAAATCTTTCCATGTTCCGTCAGCATTCTTCGAGTGTTTAGTGAACATTTGTCTAAACATTTCTGCTGCCTATTTATCTCGTTTCAGCTAAATCTGTTTTACCTGTTCGTAAACCTCGGTCACTTCTTCAGGCTCTCTAGTAATTATCTGGGCCATGTCGTTGGGAAGTAAACCTATGAGATGTGAAACCCACAACTCCTCGGGTACCTTCGTTCTCTTCACCTGCTGTTCAAATAGATTCAGGTATAGCTAATGTCCCCTACTTTTGGATCAAATTTTTGTATCAGATGATGCACATCTAATGAAGACTTCATTCTTTCGCCTGTCGTTGAGTCGATTTTCTTCGCTTCTATCTCTAGTTCCATATTCTTTAAGAGAAACTCATTTTCTTCTCTCTCTTTCTCCTTTTCTCAATCTTTCTCTCTCTTTAGCCACAAATTCTCTCTTTTCTTTCTCCTTTTCTCTCTCCTTTTATCTTTCTTAGCCGCAAGTTCTCTGTCTTCTCTCGGCTTTCTAGTCACAAATTCTCTCTCTTCTTTCTCCTTTTGGATCCTGGTTGAAGTCACAGCCTTTAAAATATCTTTAAAGGTCTCTTGTTCGTAGTCAGCTGATGATTGAATCAACTTTATCAATTCAAGATTGCATAAATTTGGGCTTACATCTAGACCGACCTCTGCAGCTAGACTCAAAAGATCAACTTTCTGTGCTTTAGCTAGAAAAGCCATTTTTCAACAAAAATTTTGTTTAGGAAAAACAAGATATGAAAGTAAAATATATCTGTCTTCTTAATGATCCTTTTACAAAATTATCAGAAGAAACACTATATAAATAACACTTTAAAACGATACACTGCACTATGCACTTCAGTATATTACTGAATAGCGACTTTAATCCTAGGTTATTTCAAATTTCACCTACTGGATTAATCAAACTTTACGTTTTGCAACAACAATTCAAAATAATTCAAAGGATAGAAATGTTTAAGTTTATTCAGTCTACCAGAGATATATAATACTGAAGTAAAAATCTTAAATCTCTTAGATCCTGATCTACCGGAAATTAACACAGCCAAGAAATTTATTCAGTTTTTCTCTTAGACAATTACTTAAACAAAACAGAGCCTAACGGATTTTTTAAAATTCAAACTGACAACTGTTAAAAATATCCGAGGCAATTTTGTTTAAATTTATGCAATCTACTGGAAATATATCAGACAAAATTCTTATTTCCTAGATATGGACAATTGGACATCTACCGGAAATATACTCACCAAGAACTTGATTCTCCTAGACAAATTCAAAATTTTTTAACAACCTACTGGATATATAACTCTGATTGTTAAATCTACAGTTTAGAAACTGCTATTTAAAACAATTTCAGTTACAATAACATAACATTTAAATTAAGGAGGCACTGATCCCTTGAAAACATTTAAATCCGTTACCTATCTCTTGAATTTGTAACTATGATGAAGGAATCAATGGCTCTCCGGAAAATCTCTCCACAAGTTGGCTCTCTTTGTTTGAGCTAGATATCTTCCCGTTTTGAATCTGCAACCCAATGGCGTTCCAGTAAAAATATTACAATTTCTCTCAATATCTCACTCTTTACTTGAGCATGTGAATTCTTCAAATCACAACAGGAAAATCAATCTGCGGTTCTATGGAAATTCGATCCCGCACCGCTTGCCACCAATTAAATCCAGTCTGTAACGTCAGACTCAGAAAATAACCAATTTTATATGAAAAATAAATTTATTAGCTATTAACAAAAAGAAGTTGTTTTATCGTACAAACAATTTCAAGAACTACTTTCAAGCGTTTTAAAATAAACAATCACAAACATTTTCATTACGTGCAGTCTGTGCTTCGAGAAAAATACATCGAAACACTAGTAAAGCCATCTTAGCTCACTATTTGAAATAAAAGACTGAAGCCTGAAAACAATTCGTTACATACCTTTCAAAAATATTATAACACAAAACTGATTTTTACACCATCCAAAAAAATTAAAAAAAAATATATTTTATGATATCAATTTAGCTTTCGTACATTCTTTAATTTTAATAAATTTTTAAAATATTTTTAAGTATATTTTACAACAATAATTTTGGATGTTTTAATGAAATTCAAATCATTTTCATTGTTACTACAGCAAATTTATAATGGATTTTTCTTCCATTCTTAATAGCATAAGTAAAAATATTTTCCTTTTTTTGAAAATTTTGAATATATTTTTAGTTTTGTGGTAATTACAAATAGGATTATACTTAAAAGAAAGTAATGATGAAACTTTCTTATAGTTCATACATTGCTAAGCGCTGCAATGTGTATAAAAATACATTATCTCTTTTTAAGTTTGAAGTTTCGCTTTCTTATTGTACTGTATTAAAATTTTTATTCAATTATTAAACAAAAATTCTTCAGGAATTTAAAAAAATCATGAAACATATTCGGTATTATACAAAATATCTCCGATGCTGAATGATTTTATTTATTATCCTTACACATTTTTTGATCATATTTCGATTCAGAGAGTAAATTCTTGCGTTAGATGAAGTTTGGTCATTTCCCGTTTCACATTAAGGCTCACATTTTAGGTAAGATGAGAGATAGAGAGAATTGGGAGGTACA
>BGPR01035336.1:0-16018 GCA_013235015.1 Araneus ventricosus | reverse complement strand
TGTACCTCCCAATTCTCTCTATCTCTCATCTTACCTAAAATGTGAGCCTTAATGTGAAACGGGAAATGACCAAACTTCATCTAACGCAAGAATTTACTCTCTGAATCGAAATATGATCAAAAAATGTGTAAGGATAATAAATAAAATCATTCAGCATCGGAGATATTTTGTATAATACCGAATATGTTTCATGATTTTTTTAAATTCCTGAAGAATTTTTGTTTAATAATTGAATAAAAATTTTAATACAGTACAATAAGAAAGCGAAACTTCAAACTTAAAAAGAGATAATGTATTTTTATACACATTGCAGCGCTTAGCAATGTATGAACTATAAGAAAGTTTCATCATTACTTTCTTTTAAGTATAATCCTATTTGTAATTACCACAAAACTAAAAATATATTCAAAATTTTCAAAAAAAGGAAAATATTTTTACTTATGCTATTAAGAATGGAAGAAAAATCCATTATAAATTTGCTGTAGTAACAATGAAAATGATTTGAATTTCATTAAAACATCCAAAATTATTGTTGTAAAATATACTTAAAAATATTTTAAAAATTTATTAAAATTAAAGAATGTACGAAAGCTAAATTGATATCATAAAATATATTTTTTTTTAATTTTTTTGGATGGTGTAAAAATCAGTTTTGTGTTATAATATTTTTGAAAGGTATGTAACGAATTGTTTTCAGGCTTCAGTCTTTTATTTCAAATAGTGAGCTAAGATGGCTTTACTAGTGTTTCGATGTATTTTTCTCGAAGCACAGACTGCACGTAATGAAAATGTTTGTGATTGTTTATTTTAAAACGCTTGAAAGTAGTTCTTGAAATTGTTTGTACGATAAAACAACTTCTTTTTGTTAATAGCTAATAAATTTATTTTTCATATAAAATTGGTTATTTTCTGAGTCTGACGTTACAGACTGGATTTAATTGGTGGCAAGCGGTGCGGGATCGAATTTCCATAGAACCGCAGATTGATTTTCCTGTTGTGATTTGAAGAATTCACATGCTCAAGTAAAGAGTGAGATATTGAGAGAAATTGTAATATTTTTACTGGAACGCCATTGGGTTGCAGATTCAAAACGGGAAGATATCTAGCTCAAACAAAGAGAGCCAACTTGTGGAGAGATTTTCCGGAGAGCCATTGATTCCTTCATCATAGTTACAAATTCAAGAGATAGGTAACGGATTTAAATGTTTTCAAGGGATCAGTGCCTCCTTAATTTAAATGTTATGTTATTGTAACTGAAATTGTTTTAAATAGCAGTTTCTAAACTGTAGATTTAACAATCAGAGTTATATATCCAGTAGGTTGTTAAAAAATTTTGAATTTGTCTAGGAGAATCAAGTTCTTGGTGAGTATATTTCCGGTAGATGTCCAATTGTCCATATCTAGGAAATAAGAATTTTGTCTGATATATTTCCAGTAGATTGCATAAATTTAAACAAAATTGCCTCGGATATTTTTAACAGTTGTCAGTTTGAATTTTAAAAAATCCGTTAGGCTCTGTTTTGTTTAAGTAATTGTCTAAGAGAAAAACTGAATAAATTTCTTGGCTGTGTTAATTTCCGGTAGATCAGGATCTAAGAGATTTAAGATTTTTACTTCAGTATTATATATCTCTGGTAGACTGAATAAACTTAAACATTTCTATCCTTTGAATTATTTTGAATTGTTGTTGCAAAACGTAAAGTTTGATTAATCCAGTAGGTGAAATTTGAAATAACCTAGGATTAAAGTCGCTATTCAGTAATATACTGAAGTGCATAGTGCAGTGTATCGTTTTAAAGTGTTATTTATATAGTGTTTCTTCTGATAATTTTGTAAAAGGATCATTAAGAAGACAGATATATTTTACTTTCATATCTTGTTTTTCCTAAACAAAATTTTTGTTGAAAAATGGCTTTTCTAGCTAAAGCACAGAAAGTTGATCTTTTGAGTCTAGCTGCAGAGGTCGGTCTAGATGTAAGCCCAAATTTATGCAATCTTGAATTGATAAAGTTGATTCAATCATCAGCTGACTACGAACAAGAGACCTTTAAAGATATTTTAAAGGCTGTGACTTCAACCAGGATCCAAAAGGAGAAAGAAGAGAGAGAATTTGTGACTAGAAAGCCGAGAGAAGACAGAGAACTTGCGGCTAAGAAAGATAAAAGGAGAGAGAAAAGGAGAAAGAAAAGAGAGAATTTGTGGCTAAAGAGAGAGAAAGATTGAGAAAAGGAGAAAGAGAGAGAAGAAAATGAGTTTCTCTTAAAGAATATGGAACTAGAGATAGAAGCGAAGAAAATCGACTCAACGACAGGCGAAAGAATGAAGTCTTCATTAGATGTGCATCATCTGATACAAAAATTTGATCCAAAAGTAGGGGACATTAGCTATACCTGAATCTATTTGAACAGCAGGTGAAGAGAACGAAGGTACCCGAGGAGTTGTGGGTTTCACATCTCATAGGTTTACTTCCCAACGACATGGCCCAGATAATTACTAGAGAGCCTGAAGAAGTGACCGAGGTTTACGAACAGGTAAAACAGATTTAGCTGAAACGAGATAAATAGGCAGCAGAAATGTTTAGACAAATGTTCACTAAACACTCGAAGAATGCTGACGGAACATGGAAAGATTTCGTGTATGAACTAAGAATGTATTTCCAAGAATGGAGTAAAGGATTAGTAGTGGAAAACTTTAAGCAACTATGTGATTTAATTATCACTGATCAAATTAAACGTCGTGCTCCTTCAGAAATTAAGGAATATTTTATAGACGAATGGACGAAATTTAAATCCCAGGAATTGCTGTCGGAAAAATTAGATCAATATGAAAGTGTAATGCAAAGAAAGACTGCTTCTCATGACCATAGAGACAAATATTCTAGTTACAGAGAAAAGAATTCATCACACGTTAGAGATGCGACAAAAGAACCAAATCAAAGAAATTTTGAACGTTTTAAAAACTCGAAATTTGATGAAGATTTTTTGAGCGGAAGAAAGAGTAGAGGTGTTATCATTGCTCTTCCACAGGACATTTTCGTTCTAAATGTCCGTAATTGAAGTAATCGGAAGGTATTGCTTTTGTAAATTGGATAATCAGTGCGACAGATAATGACCTGATTTCACCTTACACAGTTATCGGAGAACTAAATGGATTTAAAATGCCGATCCTGCGTGACACCGGAACTATAGTAGATATTGTGTCTAGAAATAGAATAAGACCAGAAATACTCACAAGTGAACAAATATGGGTTGAACAAACGTTTGATGAGAAACCTATCTGCTTGCCTTTGGCAGAAGTAGAATTAAAAGGAAGATTTGGTCAACTTAAAACTAAAGTGGCAGTTGTCTATAGCGAAGCAGATAAAGGAAAATATTGACTGGGAACTGCACAGCAGGCTTGCTAGGAAAAGATAGAGAACTTCTTTTATTTACCAAACTTTATGCCCTACAGAATAGAGCCCAGAAGCGAGTGGCTGAGCAGAAAAATAAAACAGTCCAGTTGCGAAAAACCTTTTCCAAAGGAATCAAAACTAAAGTAAGAAAGTTCAGAAATTCCAAAGTATTGGCCAGTTATGTATCGACGCCAAGCAATTCTGACATGACTGCAAGACAAACGAAACAGTCAATCAGTTAAAAACAATAAACGAGAAGAAGAAAATTCAACGTAGCAAATTTTCTGAAGTACAATCGCCTGCAACTGGCACTTGTATGTCTATAAATGATACCAAAATAAAATCTATGACGAAAATTTCAAAAAGACCAAACAATAACGTAAACATTGGCGAAATATCCGTTGGAAAGTTATCGTTGCATTCAATTGAGATGGTAAAATCAAATACTTGACGATATAATGAGATGTCATTTGTTGAAAGCAAGATGAAAATCTTTAAAACTAAAAGCTTGGTAAGACCAAACAAAAATAATGTTTCTGTAAATGCTATTGAGGAATCTCATTTCTTGCAATCTGAAGTCATTTCAGAAATAGGAGATGATGAAACTTTGGATACCATCTCGCAAGTAAACTGTCAGGACTCGAAATGTATAGACTTCAGTATAAAGTCAGAATCTGATATCAACAAGGAATTTCTCGAAGATACTGATTTTGGTTCCGAACCTGAACAAGAAAACCAAACGGCCGCGAGTTTAGCTACCGAAAATATCAAGAGAAAGATTGATGAAAATGATTTCAGACAAGTTAAGACTTTTGACAAATCTGATCCACTTCATGTAGAAGAGGATTTTTCTCAGAGTTGTTGCTGTGAATATAAAAGCTACTATAGCGGTACTCTGGAAAATCATTCAGTGCTGATATGCTCATGAACAAGTATTCTGAAGATAAAAATGCAGAAAATAGTGAGAGTAAGAGTTATGGAGACATCAGAAACTATTACAAATGAAAATGGAGCAACTAATGATGAACCCAATGTTGCTGTTGAGAATTTCAGCTTATTAGATGAATTACATGGGCCTGAGTCACTCCATAATTACGGTGAATCATCACATTCAACTCCAACAGAGAGTGAATCAAAGAAAAAGGCTAAATAAATAGTGAAACGCCAGCATAAGAACCATAAACATAGGAAAAACTCAGTTAAGATAAAAGTTTGAAGATTTTTCATTTGATTCAGAAGTTAAGAATTTATCTCTTTGGACAATATTTTACTTTACTGGAGGATCTCAATCCTTTAGTCAGGTTTAACTCTGCGGCTAGTAAAAATTCCAGATTAATGAGATGGTCATTAGTTTTGAAACCTTTTTCCTTTGAAATTCACCATCGACCTGGTTCAAAACATAAAAATTTGGCGTTTAGATAGTGTGCTGGATGTGCGGTTGCAATAAAACGATGATTTAAATTATATACATTTAATTTACATTATTTACACTACTTATTTACATGACGAAAGCTTATGCGAACAACATCGCATCGCGTGGATACAATCTGGAATAATAACAATGTTGCCAGATACAAACGATACGTTTTACATTTCAATAATAAATGAGTGGCTTGACGCTAGTGCCGCCACAAAAACGCAGATGGTTTAAGTAGGGTTCCTAATCTCAATGATCCTTCTTTAACTGTGTAAAAAAATTTAAAATGTTTTATTAAATTTAAGACAAATGTGTTTATGTGTACGAAGAAACTAAAACTTTTAAATTCATATTATGTTATAATTTTGAATTTATTCAATTTGCACTCATGCACTTGATTGTAAAGAACAACAAATATTTTAGCTTTTTAATATTTGATTTAATAGATAACAGATAAGTTTCATGTGCAAGAGATCCGGAAATGCATGATCATCTTTTCATCTGTTAAAACTTTTAATCTACTCTATGTTTAGGTATTTATTTTGAAAAGCAATTTTAAATGTTATTTAAAAATGTTAAGCATTTTTTGGGGAGTGCACTGACTCATGATGGTAAGATTCCGTCATGCTTAATCCAAGGGCTATATGAACTTTTGGTCATTAAAACCTCCGAAAAGTTTTCCCAGCTAGGAGGTATTAAGACTGTAACGAATTGTTCTCAGGCTTCAGTCTTATATTTCAAATATTGAGCTAAGACGGCTTTACCAGTGTTTCGATGTATTTTTCTCGAAGAACAGGCTGCACGTAATGAAAATGTTTGTGATTGTTTATTTTAAAATGTTTGAAAGTAGTTCTTCAAATTGTTTGCACGATAAAACAACTTCTTTCTGTTAGTAGCTAATAAATTTATTTTTTATATAAAAATTGGCTATTTTCCGAGTCTGACGTTACAGGTATCTAGGGAAAAGTGCAAAATTTCGCTTGGTTTTAAAATATTAGAAAATAGTTCAGAGGTGCATATTCCGTTTCTCCGACGTATGTTTGAGCCAAATTTGGTAGCTCTGGGGACAATGGGTGGCCCTGTTGAGCGCCAACACACAGGCACGAACACATTCTTCTTTATTATTACTAGAGATAGAGAAGCGTAGAAATATTTATCCTTTCTTTGACTGAGAAGAGTATCAGAGACTTGAAGACATTATTCGTTTGCTTTATATTGTAATTAATTTTGCATCCATCTCATCTGAAAAATTTGAAGATAAATTACAAGTTACTGACATAGATAAGTAAATAGAGTTAAATTATTCTTACAGCCACTTTTTGCCCTTTTTCTGCCATTCGAAATTAAAAATATCGAGGTTTAGGAGGTGGTTATATTCTACATGGCATTAACCTACACATTTCAAAAAAGTTTCTTGTCAAAAATGAAAACTAATATAAGTTTTTATGAGCACGTATTTTACTAAAAATAATTATTTTCTTTCTGAGAAACGATTGTTTTTAAGAGTTAGGTGTATTTTTTTATCCGGTACCAGAATAAAAAGGAGCGATCTACTGTTTATTTCCAGTAAAATACAGGAAACCTTTTACATTCTAGTCAAAAACTTCTGTCGTTAAACGATTTTTCTTATAAGAGAATACATTTCAAACATTTAAGTAAATGAAACCTGTTTTATTTGTTTGATAAAGCAGGACATTAACTTCAAAAGTGGCAGAATAAATAAATATACTATTCTTTGTGATGTTAATGGATAAAATACAGGAAGTACATCATGTTTTATTCAAGAGAGCTAAGATTGTTATGTTTCCAGAGCATTAACATCTCAGTTTGTTAATTAACTTCATCGGATTGACATTAAAGATAAGTGATTACCTTGATCATGTGATTTCACCTTCTGTATAAGTTACTATTTTATACTGAATCAGTTTAATCAAGTAGCATAGGACTTATTTTTGTACTTTCATAAATGCATGAAAGTATTATTATATCTAATTATTTAAAATGTTCAAAAATTTCTTGTTCTAGGCTGGTGTAAAAAATCCCAGGTTCCGTTGGCCAGGATATCCAGGACGTGGTGTTGTTCCTTATGTCATCGATCCATCAGTCAGTACGTATTTTTTTATCTTAGAATGTTTTAAATTTTTGCTGATAGGTCGCTTTAACTTTAATTTTTTGGCTTTTCTGGAAATTTTCCTAATTTTAATAGAAAATCTAATTTTTACTGACATAACATGCAAATGGAGTTGCACTCAAAACACAACTATATCATAGAGATGCCTGGTCCAGTCTGCTTTCCCTGCATGCCCACCTAAACCGATTATGAAGAATCCTGACGATTCTAGATACGTGAGAATTAAGTAGTATGTTAGAGATTTTTGGCACAAGATTCTGTATAGGCCATGTTTTGCCAAATACAAGGTTGATTTAATGATAGAAATTATAAACAACTTTAGTTGTTCAGAAAAACGTAAAATAGCTACTTCAGTGGTATAAAAAAACATGTGTTTAAATTAAAAGGAGTTGTGGTAAAAGGTAAAGTTACAAAATTTCATATACTTAGGGAAAATAACAATGGCATCAAAATTTTTTAAATAATCTAGTGTTATGGTTTTCGCCCACCAAAGATCCATATTTTTAGCAATAAAGGTCGTTATCCCCATACTTTGTGTAACTTTTCATTCCGAAAGATAATTTTAAGCAGTAAATATTGTTTTTTTTTTCCTATTTACATCATTCGTTTCACAAAAAATTACATTTCGAAAACAAATCCTTGTGTGCGTGTTACGAGTTTGATAGATACTGTGACGAGTCAACTTCAGATCCGAGCCTCAAAACAAACTAAAACGTGCCACATAGTTTTAGTTTGTTTTATTGAGTGCAGTATATTAATATTTTGAAAGTTTCAGTGAAACCAATGAGAATCTGAAGATAATCGTCTTTTTTTAGGAGGCATATCACGCCTGATTTTGCAGGGAATGGAACAGTACCACAAGCACACTTGCATCAAATTTGTGCCTAGGACAAACGAAAGAGATTATATCAGAATCTTCTACGGAAAAGGGTATGGATTTTTAAAAATAATCACCACATTCATTACTAACAGATGGCAGTTTGAAAGCTTTATTTTTCATAAAGTAAATTTTTCTAATGTCTCTGAACATAAATTTGCCTAATGTAATTAAGCATCTGACCAGGGGACAACCTTTCCCCAGGAAAACATCAAAGGTCATCGTTAGGTTAAATGTTATATTTCCCCCTATTTTAGATGAGATGATCAATTGTAATCCATTTTATTCTTATAATTGAAGTGATAGTGTTATAATCAATGAAAACTCAATTTGATAGGGCAGCGAAAGCTTATGGGGCGTGTCATTAACCTAATTAAATAGTTGTAAACATAATACTAGTGTGTTTAAAAGTAATTGATATATGTATATAGCTAAAATATAAACGACATTTTTTTAGAATAGAAATACAGGCTACTGAATGAATTTTCTTCAAGTTTTGTTGTAATTTTGTAACTTTTGTCTGTAATTTTGCTCATAAATGATAGGAGGCATAAGGCACGTCTTAGAGAAGGTTTCGTCACAATTAATTAAATAGTTATTTTTTTATTAATTAAAAGCTATGATCAAATTGCGCATTCTCAGTGCTGAGCAAGAAATGAACATAAGGGTGCCGAAGATTGCTTAGTAAATTGAATATAAAATAGCCGAAACACGAGAAAGAGATATTTAAATACGATTTCTTTTGTATCTTATTGATACTAAAAAATATCTCGTGAACTTGAAAATTGGTTTGATGTTCCTTGTTACTTAAAAACTGATTCAAAACTTGACAACTTGCTTTTAATGGTCGGTGGAGATTGAAATTCATTGTTCAAAATGGCTGCTTTCATATTCTAAGCTTTAGACACGTATTTAAGAAGCCACTCACGATACTTAAATGACTTTTTTTTTATCATTTTTTAAAAAAATATTTATAACTTAGGGGGAAAATTAGCTTTCTACGGGTTTTAAAATCGTTTTGGACATTCTGTTATTTTTCGAGAAGCTACCAGATTTAAAAATTCTTTTGAGCAACAAGTTTTAACCTTCTTATGGAAAATAAAGATGTAGGAGCTAGTGAGATTTTGTGTTGGAATTTCATCAAGTGATAATCTATATAATATATAAAATTTAAAAGCTACAATATTTAATTAAATTTTATGTCAATTTTTAAAAATTATTAGTTACAAAATATTAGCTTTTGAGGTTTGTGAAAATTGTTTTATTTAATTGAAACTGCCATTTTAATCCAGAAATATTTCAGAGGAGAAATGGATTTTATGTATTATAATATTTTGTAGATAAATATTTTTGTCATTAAAAATAATAGACATGAAAATTTTTTATCCGGAGCAAATATCAGCTAATTTAGATATAATTCAGATTTAAATATTAATGATCGATATTCTTTGTGATGAAACTGCAAATTTAAAAGAAATTTTATTTTACTTTTTTCGAATCTTTCTATACTTTTGAGACGAGTCGAAAGACGTATTACGTCATTCATTGTGGTTTGACCACTCATGTTCTTCTATGTACAGTCATCTAGACTTGTCATTTGCTATAACACCGTTTTACAATCATTCAGCATCCGTTTCTCTCATATGATCCTATCTGCTCACATTCAAGATGTGTTTCCAGAGTATCTTTCCGATCTGATCTGAAGAAAAAGATATTTTATTTTCCGCTTGATTTCAAGTAAAAAAATTGCATAACGAAGTGAAGCTGCAAATTTAAATATTAGACCCGTTTCTTCTCTACGCCAAGAAGAGTTTTCAGAAAGAATGTAAATTCCCTCCTAAATATTCATTTAGTCGCTGTATCAGTCACCATATCACTAATTATTATGTTGCATTAGCTTTCATTTTATATAATTTTTTTATTATTTTTATTATAAAATACTATATTTATTCTCCATAAAATGTATTTTTGTTATGTATTTTGAAGTGTCTAGAACGAATTCGTTAGATTTGCAATGATTCATATTGAAATAATTGCCTCGGTTTCGGATTTCGGCGATTGTCTTTGGAAAAGACCGATTCCACGAAAACCGAGGTATCAGTGTATTTACCTGATTTAAATTTCATGTTTATTTGCAAATGAATTACTTTATCCTTAGAAAAATGCTAACGGACTAAATTTTCAGATGCTGGTCGATTATTGGCAAAAGTGGAGGTAGACAGGATCTGTCTTTGGGATATGGCTGCGCCTACATCGGTCTGGTCGTTCATGAGCTTGGTCATGCCATTGGTCTGTTCCACGAACATCAGAGATCCGACAGGGACAAGTACATAAATATCTTCCCAAGAAACGTTATTCAAGGTAACGCAATTTGTATTAATTTCCAAAGCAGTTTTGACATTTTAATTTGAATAGATTATAATCGAATTAAACTTTAGT
This sequence comes from Araneus ventricosus, assembly GCA_013235015.1. Lineage (NCBI taxonomy): Eukaryota > Metazoa > Arthropoda > Arachnida > Araneae > Araneidae > Araneus > Araneus ventricosus. The sequence continues at coordinate 5,763 of BGPR01035336.1, read as the reverse complement.
GAATTTTCCAACATTTAAAATAATTTCATGCAGCTCTTTTTTCCCAAAGCAGAAATTTCTCTGCTGTGATGATGCATTTGTGAGGATATTTCAGAGGCCAGACAATCATTAGGCCGCTGACAGACTCCGCCAACAGCATCTTTCTCCTCAAGCGTTAAAGTTCTGACCCGAGACAATCTTCCAGTTTTCTGCCATTAGTTCTGTAATAACAATGAAATATGATGCTATTATCAACAAATTATGATTTAAAATATGAAACGATTAAACTATTTTAGTTTAGTTATAAAAGCGTCCCGTTTCGAGACAACACGATGATTATTTTAGGGAGGACCTCGTAATTTTGAACTATGATCAGATGACGAGGACGGCACCTTTATCGGCAGAACCTCCCCAAAGTTCCGCGGTACACACGTTACTTGCCTAGGAGTATAAACGACCATTCCTCGTGGTATTGAGTCTCCAACATGCTATCCTACAGTCAGGAAGCTCTCTGGTCTCTGCCACTAGACCATCGCGGCTTGCGATTAAGTTACGAGACTCAAAAACTTCGCGATTTTTATATGATGTTCGGAAATATGTTCTTGTTTTTATTTTAACGAGCAAAAGAAATTATATTTTTAGTTATTATCTTCGACTCTGCTATTAGTAATTATCTAAATAGATTGATTCAGGAATTCCCAGATTCTTAATGAAGTTTACTACTGTTAGATTTACATTCCGTTTAGAAATTATAAGAATATTTGATGATGTATCTTCCAGGGTCAAATCACGAGCAGCACATCTGACACGGCACAATTTTCTCCGTTATTTCCTACCGCGCCATCGAGAAATTGCTGAGAGGGATGATAAACCTGACTTCATTATCACAAAAAATGAAGCTATGCCTAAAGAAAAGCAGAGTGTCTTCAAAATTCCCATTCCATTCCGATCACAATGGAGAATCCACAAATTATGCCTTGGTTACATTGTAGAATGAGCACGGACAAGTCCTACTAATTAGTAGTGACGACGTTATATTCTGATGTAATAGATGTTTCGTTTATCATGGACTCCCACAGGAAGAAATCTAAGGTTGAGGTCTCGCAAGTATCTGCTTGGAAATCGCAGTATCGAATTTTGTGCATTTCCCCCTATGGCGCCATATCCGTCAGGCATACCCACATTTCCGTATTACTGTACCGAATCATTCTTCCCATGCACTCTTTATCTAAAGTGATCCTGCCTCACTTTTTCGACAAGTCTGAGAACAACGTTTTCCACTAATCGCCACTGTCGCTTCCTAGGTATCTTAGTAATCTGGGCATTGGTTGGGATGTCGGGTGACGTCTTGGTGAGTGGAAATGGCTGAGGTAATTAGCTTGTTTAGAATTGTTAGGGCTTCATCTTCTGGTGCGGGACCGTGGCGCATCACATGGTGGGCGCTGATAGTACCCGTCTACGACTGCCTATTCAAACCGGTAAGGGACCTCCATGGTCTTAGGCGCTGGGGAAGGCCATAGTGTTATTTAGTTAGTGTCTGTTCGGGATACTACTTTCTAAACAAGAATCGTTCCATTTGATCGAACTAACGAGCATGTAAAATTTTTATCTCAATTTTCTGAACAAGTCTTTCATGATTAGATCTGCGAGCTTTTGTTCTTTTATTTTCTTACTAAAGAACAGATTTACGAAATTTGAGCAACCACCTTTGATTAATGTATGATTAGCAAATGGTCAATTATTATTCAAACTTATTAATGTTTTTTTTCTACATTTAACAGGTGAAATGCACAACTTTGAACGAACCAATCCAAATAACGAGTTAATCTTCACTCGATACGACTACAATTCCATCATGCACTACGGAAACTACGCCTTCTCCGTACGACCCAACGTATTGCCCACCATGCAGGCTAAGAACGGACAGAAGCTGTACGACCCTTTCGAGAAACCTGGTTTCGTCGAGTCCGACATCTACGCCATCAAGAAATTCTATCAATGCTAAAGCAACTCTCTCGACTAAATGTTAATATCTCTAGAAGCTCGATTTAACTTTGATATCTCTTATTTATTTAGATAACAAAAACGTAATTCAAAACTTTCATATTCGAGCAATGAAATAAACTTTTGTTTGAAAAAGTATTTCACTGGATTCTTTCTCTTAAAAATCTAGAAAATAATTTATAAGTAAGGTTATCGATACATCCTTTTCCTTTGTTCGTGAAAAAGAAAATATTCAGAACAGCATTCACGAAAACGTATAATATTTAACAATTTCGTGAAATATAGTTTTTTCCTTGTGAGTAATGTATTTGAAATACCGCTGAAATAATGTAAGTTTTAGAGAGAGGAAGTGTTGACCTTCGACTTTCTCGTTTACACATACAATACGACGCTTTTTACTTTTTCGTATGCGAAATATACAAAGAAAAAGTATTAATCCTTAACCTCGAGATTTTAATGAATCTCTTAGTTTTAGATCTTCAAGAGTCCGAAAACCCCATTTTTTAAAACCATTTCTACCTGTGAACACGATAACTAAAAAATGATGCGAGCTAAACTGTGAAACTTCGTATATGATCTTTAAACCAAAGTTATAGGTTTATATCAAATTTTGGGTGAATTCCCTTCACAAGAAGTATCACTGTCTGTCTGTATTTGCTCATGTGAACAGGATGACTCAAAAATGTCATTAGTGTGCCGTATGGCGATTAAATATAGAGTGATGGCGGTGGTAGGAGATCTTAGCTACAGTTACCACCATACTTTACATAATCTTTGTAAACTAGACTTCAATCCATCAGAAGGGTTAATTTTATGTTGACCAAGTGCAGACAACACTGGTATTAAAATTCAAGTTTAAAACAATAACTTATTTAATAGAAAAACAGTTAAGTTAAAAAAAGAAATTATATTAACTACATTATATAACCACGCGCGCTGGTACAGTGCTAACAAAAAGAGCAGTTGGAACATCGCCCTTTGCCGATGATGCCACAATAGATAGTTGGTTAAAAATTAGTTTATCATCAGAATTGTAGTTCTGTATTTGATTTTGGACCAAATACGTCAAAGGGGTGACTATCTATAGATCTATTTATTTGTATGCATGTGAACGCGATAACTCCAGAACACGATGACTTAGATAAATGAGATTTGGTATGTGGCTCTAATTGCATATCTATATCAAAATTTGGTTTCAATCGGTCAAAAAAAGGACATTCAAAATCCATACTTTGTTTTCTTCATAATACTATGATGCTCAAAAAGGGCCATGTTGGGTATTGGTGCCCACTTGGCATATTGTACTCCAGCTTCTAATGCCATTATTTCACCTTGCTGCCATCTCCTGGGGCAATGTTAATATAACTACTCGTGGCGATCCACAATTTTATGCGAAGGTGGGGAATGGAACCGTTATTAGTGAGTAAGCGAGAAAATCTAGGGCAGACCGCTATTTGTGTTTAGCTTCGCAACGCTGTGGTAAAAATTGAGTAAGCATTTTAAACCAATCCCCGCAGACCGATTACATCCAAAATTTGGTATAGATGCATAAATTTGGAATCAAGATCACATACTAATTTCCATTTGTCTATCTTGTTGCGTTTTGGAGTTATCGTGTTCATATACACTCGGACAGAAAACAAACAATCTACGCGTTGAGGGATATTGTTAAAATTTGATGCATATACAGGGTGATTTTGACCTAATCTGGCAAACGAAAAGAGATGATAGAAAAGCCCGTATGGAGCATAGAACACCATTGCAATCCTGTCCTATCTCTTAAACGTTTACGAGCTACAGTGGATATACGGAAAATGCGCCAATGATACGGTCTGAAAACCCAAACTTGTGAAATTTCCGACAGACCTGCATAGAAATAACCGCATACGGATGAAGTCAAAGAAATCTTTTAACCTGACATCATTTACACCGAGATACATGGATTTAACAGTGTAGAAGTGCTGAAACAATGACGAAATCCAAAATCAAATCGTAGCCGAAATTCGCAGTCTCTCAATATTGTAAACGCCCTTCTAGCTGCAATAGGTAAAAATTCCCCAAAACATATCCATTACATCAGCTTTTGAATAAGCTTATAATAAATCATATCGGTTCTCTAGTCCAGGAGAATTATAGCCTTTGTTTGGAAATCGCTCAAATCAACATTCGTCGAAAAAGGAGATTCGCAATGTGTTATGGCCGATTCTGATAACTCGTCCGTCTTCAGCCTTCTGTTTCGAGATATACAAGAATGAATATTTTAAATTCAAACAAGAAGATTAGTATTTGTCTTCAGCTTGCAAACAAAATGGAAACAGAAAAAGTATGATTTTTTTCGTGTCTTACACAAAGAAAACTTTTATTATCTAAATCCATTTGAAAATTTCAGCAATTCAGACACGGCAGATATTATTTACCGAAAATTAATTCTTGAACACAGATCATCCCACTACCAATATTTTATTCCTGTTTATGCTGATAGATCTAAACCATCCACTCATACTTCTTTGCATTTGTTTTTCCAGTTATAACATCATGTTTTAAACTTCATACTTCTTGCTCAATTTTTACAGCGGAGATCACTGCAGTTTTGCATACATTGTTAGAGATTTTAAACAGAACTAGGGGATGCTACATCATTTACATAGATTTACATACATTTACATACATTTACATACATTTACATACATTTACATAGATCATGTTACATCATTTACATACAGACTTTTATATCAAGGTTTAACTGTTTCATTCTATTAGATCCCTCCACATTTGGGAATAAGTCGAAATGAACAAGCTGACAAGGCTGCCAAATCAGCCTCTAAATTTTTAGACATACCTTTGTCTGCGTGTGATTTAAAAAAAAAACAGACCAAGAGCAACCCTTACATCATTTGGCAAACTGAATGGAATTTTGAGACTCGAATCAAACTGCATGGCACAAAACCTATCATAGAACACTGCGCTATTTTAAATAATCAGAAAATGACAGTTTTAAACCGTCTACGAATCGGTCACACACAAGATTCACACAGCAATACCAGCGGACCTATGCGTTCCCGTTTTAAGTATAGAACAACAGTTTTACACATTCTTGTCGAATGCCCAGCTCTTATTTCACTTCCAAGACAACCACAGTGACGTTAAAAATGTTACTTGGCGAAGACCCACATGTTGGCCTTTTTGCTTTTTTAAAATCCATAAGATTTTATACCCTTGTTTAAAGTTATTTTTATGTTTCATTTTGGCCTGTGTATTTCATCATACCTTGTGAGTACATTGAATAATTTTACTATTTACATGTTTTAACAGTGTATATTGCTGTGTAAATCTTTGGAAGGAAAGTAAAGACTTGTTTGGCGCAGTATAGCCAGTATATTGGCTCTTGCGCCAATAAACCCCAAACCAAACCAAAACCAAATTCACAAAGGAATATGCAAAAGAAATATGAGTGACGCCAGTTTAAAGCCCGAATTCATTGACAAGGATGTGTGAAACTTACCGCAGCTGCTGAATTACTCGCCTTCACACTTGACACATGCACTTGCCCACTTAAGAAATAATAGCTCTAAGCGAAAGTTCAGTTTTATCTTTAGCTTACGGGCTAGATGAAAAACAGAAACCTCTTATTACGGGGATTTTGACGAAATATCAGTAATTTGCGTTTCCTTCTTTTCATGCGATTACAAGATAAGGGCAGGGGCTTCCCTAGACAACCCGTAGAGTTACTATTTCTTGTTACGCTTTATTTGCAATCACATACACAGAAGTTGAACTGGC
>BGPR01035335.1:0-16018 GCA_013235015.1 Araneus ventricosus | reverse complement strand
GCCCACTTGCCATCGGGCAAGCTGGCAACCTCGCCAGTCCGCCACTGTATATAAAAGAAGAAAGTATGTGTGTGTGTTCGTTTTTTGGTTCTTTATGCACGCCCGTACCGTTGGACTTAAGGCGATCAAATTTCGCACAGTGATGGATTAGCACAAGAGGAAGATAACGCCGTAAAAATTATTTTAAAATTCGAATTAGATTTTTATGTATTTAATTAAATTTCGAAAATTAAGTTATTTTTAGACGTTTTTCGCCAATAACTTCTGAAATACTTATCGTACGAAAATTATTTTTACACCACCGATACCAATTTAATTGTTGTACAATATTTTCTCCAATTTTAATTAACATTTCAGAATTTATTTTAGACTCAATTTGTAACAATGCTTTCTATTGTTTTAAAATCAAATTCAAACCAATTTATTGTTGCATCAAATTCTTCTTCATTCACGTGTTTTTACCACTGTTAAAGTTATGATAAGAAGATATTACTTTCTTTGGTCATTGACACCAAGGTAGACTTCTTACTTCCGTTCTGATTTCATAGTTTTTAATATGTCCTCAAATATCCAATGACGTTAGTTTAGTTACTATGCGATGTTTTGTTTAAATTTCACAAATTTTTGAATGGTCCTAATCAGCGACGGGAAGTTTCTTCTTCCTTTAGCGTACGGTGGTTCTTAAAGATTCTGAAGCACTCGGACTTTTAGTACACATAACACCCAACTCATATATTTATAAAAACTTTATAAATATATAATAAGCGAAAGTTGCAGAATTTTGGCCATCTGGACAATTTTTCAATGTACAGTGATAGGGAAGTAATTTAATTAAAATTACTTTTTTAAATTTATTTATCTTCCAACTATGTAATTAATGTTTTATGAAATACAATTTAAAGTAGGAAAAAACACAGCTTAAATATTGTGTCAATGATCCAATTAAGGAAATTTGCTGCCCAAATTGGACCACTGGTTTCCCAGATTGGACAACCAATTTCCCTGAGCACAATTAAAGCAAAAATATTTTTTTAAATCACAAATTCTCCCCAGGAAACAATGTATGAACTCAAGAATGACATTTTATGCACTATATCCGTTTTACTTCCTTCTTACATCTGATGCGAAAATACGTAAACTTAATTCTTTTTGATAACATTTGACGTCAATTAATGTTCTTTTTTGGTTTCTTTTTTTTTATTTGCTTTGGCTTATGCACTTCTAATTTATGAGGACTATTAGTAATTATAACAACTTTTTAGATTATTTCTATAGTTCGATATAACAGGGCTCCATTGATTTAAATGGTCCAATTTAGGCAACTGTTTGCGATTCAATCTAGGCAACTTTCAATCAACAACAAAAAATTTCTCTAAAGTATCTTTAAACTATTTTAATAAAATTATTACTGTAAATTGTAGCCAAACAAGCTTTCTTTTTGAGGATATAACAACATTTTTTGTTACTTACTTAATAACAGCGTAAGGATGTATTAGTCATTTGTTAAATTTTTTAATTGATTATCTCTAAATCTAAACAATTGTTCTCTAACTGTAATCATGTAGTACTTTCATCTAAAAGGGGATTTTATAAACCAAATTTACATCGTTTCAATATATTTCGCCATTTTTACAGTTCAAATATTTAATATAATCGAAGTTATGATACTGGTACAATCTTCGCGCCAGTCCAAATTCGTCAACTCTCACTAATATTAATAAAATGTCCCCACATGAAAAAAGCTGAACACAAGAATAATAATATGAAGACGGTTAAAATAAAACGCCACAAAAATACAATTTAATTTCCACGAGACGCATAACAGGTTGTAACAGGATGTAACACCTCTCCTAAATGAAATAATCATCAGGGCCGGATTATACCTTGTAGGGGCTCTTGGGTAATACGAGGGGGCCCACTTTCCCCTGCCCAAATTCTAAAATCAGATATTTTTTATTGATTTTAGTTTGATTCTCATGTAATCAGTTTTTAAATAACAAACATTGAGACAAGCCGAAATGACAAAAAAAATATTATGGGTCACCTTAATGCGAGTTGGTTTTAGCATCTAGCGTATAAAAAAATATAATATCAAAAGTAATTTTAAATAAAATAGCAATCAAATTAAAACCTTTTTTCAAAGAAAATCCAAATACTTTTTATATAAAGTTTGGCAGGGCAGTCGAAATTGGACCACAATGAGCTGCAAGCAGGACAAAATTCACAACAATAATGTTCTGAAATTTAAACGATGCTTGATTTTATTTTGAATAAGTTCGAGTACACGGCTCTCGTAAAGCAAAAAGAGCACAAAAATAAATTATCCTGAAAACACCCGAATAAAATTATTAAAGCCTCGAGGCCTTCAGCGTTACGAGACTCCCTAGCAGTTGCCTACTTTGACTAATTGATAATCTAGCCCTGGTAATTATTCGTAAAAAGTTTCTTTCTTTTTCTCTGCGGGTAAATGCAGTGATCCACACCCACTCCGAAAAGTCCCGCAATCAGTGTGGAAATGACGCAATTTAACGTAGGTGACGGGATGGAGCATGCATCAGTTGCTCACTTTAAACACGCATCTTTTACATCGCATCGAAATTCTGCTAGGAAGCTAACAATCGTCGTCCGCTCCTAATAAGTTATGTGATCAGTGTAAGTGAGGAGGAATATGACGTAATGACCTTGAACTCAACCAGCCAATAGCGACTTTCAACCGAACCCAAGCACGAATCAGTTACGTACTTTAAGCACGCGTTTTTACATAGCAGTAAATGTCTTCTCAGAAGCTAAATTACAGTAAAAGAAAGGGCGTTTCAATACGAAATCCATTCTATCGTCGCCTGTAGCGACAAAGCAAATGCGATCGCTTTACTTAAAGATTCCGAGAGAAAAATTGTAACACACAACTGTACAACGTATGAGAATACAATTTACTTACTAAAGCACAGCTTCACTTTTTTCGGTTGAATGTTCTCCACTGAATGCTTGCATTCGATGGCGCCATGGAGACAAAACAATACTGATTTATGCTAGTTTTTAAAACAAAATATGATTTTGTGGGCATAAAAATAATACCAGACCCCGAGGGCCATTTGCGCTTGCTAAGTAAGTGACGACTAGGGTAAAAAAAATCATATTCTCTGGGCGTCACTTATCCACGCTTCGTCACTGACCATGTTGACAAAACGTTAATATGTTTGTGTCACTTTTAAAGTCAAATACAATAAGGAGGCGAAAAATACCATGTGCAGGGCGCCGTTTACGCAAGTTAATCCTCTTATGATGAAGGAGGAGGAGAAAAAAATCATTGTATGACCCGAGTGCCACTTACCCTCGCTACGCCACTGTCCGTATGTAAATTCATTAAAAGTTAACCGAGTCCCGTTCCTACCGAAGAGAGAGGGCCTAGAGAGAAAAGAAAGAATGGTGCTTCCGGTCAGGCACACAATCACCAAAAAGAAGAGAAGGGGGACCATAAGAAGCATGATAGGATAAACACCAAGAAATGAAGTATTTATGTTGTTTTCGTAGCAATGATGGTGATGGGAAGATGGAATTCCAAAGGTTGTCAGACTCGCGTGAAGTAGTTCAAAGTACGGAGACAAAAAGAAGAGAGTAGTTTAGCTGCTGGTCGAGGGGTCAGAGACACAGAAGAGGACAAAAGAAATCCAACGAAAGACTTTACAGTGAAAATTTGTTCATTATAAGTACTTAGACTTAAAAATATTTCTTCCCCCGACCAACGCCGAGTATATAAGCTAGTTTCTTCTAAATTAAAAGAGGGAAATATTTGCGATCGACAAGGTTGTTTTCGAAAACAGTTTCGGATCATTTACTGGATTCTTATTATGATTATTTGCAGTTAGTTATGCACAAAAGAAATCACAAAACAAAATCGATCTTTACTGGCCTCGATGTCTATCTTCAGAAGTGAGACAACAGTGATGAAAAAAATGAATAAGAAAAAAGTAATGGAAAACTGAATAAGCCATCTTTTTAAATTAATAGTGACAGAAGGGTTTTTAATGGTATAAGCCAAAATGTTCTTCTGCAGGTACATTTTCACAGTGGCGGCGATAGGAGGGGACAAAAAATTTATAGACACCTAAAAGCACAGTCAAACCCCGTTAACGCGAAATCGCTTATCACGAAATTTCGCTTAACACGAAGTAAATATTGCACCCCGTCGATCAAGTATTGGGAGTAATGTTAATTCATTCCTTTAACACGAAAACGCAAAAAGTGAAATGTCGTTTAAGACTAAAAGAAAATATTTTTTGAAAGTCAAAATACGTTCTTTTATAAAAGTTCACAGCGTCGAGTTTGTGTTTTGAAACTTCTTTGATTTCCCATTCATCCAGGCCCGACGAAAGGCTGGGCAGGAGGGATAAAATCTTCTAAGCCACCGTGGAACACGCTGGCCCGTGATAAGGGCGGTGGGGATTTTATTGAGGAAGTGTTAGATGTCTGTGGGGTCCGCATGCCAGTACTTTGCCCCGAAGCATGGCTTGGCTCTCGGCAGCCTTGCATTCATTGTTGTGAATGGAAAATTGTTCACGGTGGATAAAGCAAGAGTTTCTTTCTCGCAAGTATCACATTCTTACCCTTCCCACCTTTTTGTTTCTTAATTCGGGAATGCTAGGAATGGGAAGGGACAGAAGAGAAGATTATTTTCTCGGAGTGACTCTAAACGAAGTGGCAATTGCAATGAAAACAGTGTATCGTTTTCTTATGAAACAAGATAATGTTTCGAATGTATTGGATAATTTAGAAAGGGTGGATGCCTTCCTGAAAAAATGTCATCTCAAAAAATTGAAACAAAAGTCAATAACTGACTTTTTTAAACCTTAAGTAACAGGTAAATAAATTTATAATTTGATATTTTACATACATTATGTTTATTTCTTCTCTAAACTTAAAACTCTTATTATTTTCGGGTTTCTGAAAACTGTTATATTTTATTTTTTATTTAATAGCTTGGTAATTGCTACGCTTGGAAATGGCACCGATATTTTAACGGTTAACACGAAAAAATTTTGTGGTACCGCCGATTTCGTGTTAACGGGGTTTGACTGTATTCCGAAAAAATACGAAATATAAGGAATAGACAACAAAATTTAAAAATTTAGTCACAAAATTAGCTAGCTTTCCCGGATTCTATTGCTTTTAATTTAGATATAGTTCCCAGTTTTAGGCAGCTAAAATGAAATACAAATTTAATTTTTTCCGCAAAAGCGCGGGGGGGGGGGATCCTCCCGAGCCACCGCCACTGGATCTTCAAAATTTTTAAAGAAACCCTTGTTTAAATTGAGAACAATTAGTTAATATTTTCCGAGATAATTCATAACAGCAATCAGATACCTGTTTGTGTGAGTTGCACATCTTCTATATATTTAAAATGCTAAGGCGGAAACAGGGGGTTCATTTCTCTTTTGTTGATGGCAACGTCTGTTACCAAATAAAACCGGAAGCCTCCGCCATGTGAGGCATAACTTCATAGGAATAGCCTGTTACTATATTCGGAATCAAAAACTTGCAAATAAATTTTATCAAACCTTCCCCTCAATCTAACATTCAGTAATTTTAAAATTATGTTTTACATTTTAGTATTTAATTTAGAATTCATTATTATAAATATAAATTTCTTCTTAAATTCATAAGCAGATGGCGCCACTGGCTTAACAGAATGATCTGTAAATATAACATTTTATCCGTTACTACGCGTACAGTGCCTACAAATAACATTTTATTCGAACGCAACGTACCTGCAAATAATGTAGGCTAAGGTTCAGGACCAAAAGATTTTATTCCTTCTTGATTAAAAGTAAAAACATTAAAAGGAAACAGCTTAAGATTTTTATTTATTAATAATATTGTCTTTTTTTATGTTCATAGTGCTAAGATGTCACAAGATAATCTCTTTGTTAATAATAATCAATATAAATTTGTTTTTAGAATAATTATAATTGTTTTAATTTTGCAACTCTTATGTATTTGTTTATTTATGCACTTTAATAATTTTCTTTGAAAGTTTTATTTGAAGAAAAATATCTTTTTTGAGGTTAAACAATTTTATTCTTTGCTGATTTAAGTTAAAGCAGCAGAATCAAAATAAAGCTGATTCATATATATATATGAATCAGCTTAATTTTGATTTTTAAGATTTTACAATAATTGTGCTAGGACATGTATTTTTTTTACCGTAGCGAGAGAAGCGATCAGGGTTTGCGTAGCCTCCTGGGGGTTGGCGAGCTTTAGCGAGCAGGGGCAGAGACTCCCAAGTCCTCTGAATTGCACTTGAGCCTGCACAGAGGAAATACTTCGTAGAACTCAAGCAAAAATATCTTAGAAAGGCAGTTTTTGGACCCACTGCCATGATTTTGATCCTTGATATTTTTCAAGGGGAAAATGTTTCAACATGAAAAAAGATCTGATATCTAAAAATGGATATTTCTGGAAATCTCAAGCAGAAATATGTAAGCAGCATATGGAATGAAATTATAAAAGTCCAAAGATATTTCTTACCAAAAATGTTTTTTGCACAAAGATTTTATACATTTTTCTTTTGATATTTTGAATCTCCAAAAGACAAATTCAATAAATACGCAAATAAAAATGAGAAATTTAGGAGAGGAAATATACGTTACTAGGATGCTATGTTCCCTCCTTGTTAACGCTCGCCAATTCTCACACCAAGAAGGGAGTGAGAAATTGCTTACAAAATTCCTCCTTTACCCGCATGAAACAAATAAAGTTAAATAAAAAAGTGTAAAAATGAAATCTTTTAAAATAAAAACCATAAAAACAACCAAATAATATTTTAAAATATAAACTATTAAAATGTATGTACTTTTTTACTTTAAAACAGATTATTACATAAAAATGCCTCTACTCATATGCATACAAAACTTCATGTATAATATATGTCATCTTATCAGGATTTGTTTTGAAAACACTTAATTTTTTTTAAATACCTAAAATAAAAGAATTTTTTTGAAAAACATATTTCTTGAAAAATTACAACCAGTTTTACAAGATTTGATACGAAAATTTGAAAGAAATATTCATATTTTCTGACATTCATGCCATCAAAATAAGATCATACAGATGTACGATCTCGTTTACAAAATTTATAGATTCTGTAAACATAACTTGCATTTCATAATTATACATGCTTCAACTTAAAAAAAATATGGATTAATGATTAACAACAAACAACTGAAAGAGATTGTACAAACTGTATTTTTGCGTGTTGAGGCGTTATGTAACTAGGCAGCTTTTAACACAAATGACATTTATTGACGCACACACAACAACCACACGTTGAACTTGAAATTGTGTAGGTTTTGAGACTTATAGCTGCCAGGGCTTTCGTCTCCTAGTATCCAATAGAGTCAAAATCAGTTCAAGGAAAAAGGTCAGAATAATGTTTTGCTTCAATTGAAACGAGCGAAGGCTTGACTTGACTTGAAATAAAGAAAGTTTTGAGACTAAAAGCTGTCAGAGCTTACGTCTCCAAGTAACCAAAGAAGTCAAAAACAGAACAAGGAGAAAAAATCAGCAAATGTCGAAAAATTTCAGCAGTGAAAAGAGTGCACGAATGGCACGCTGAGAGGAAGGATTTAAAAGTAGAGATTCCAGCGAGATTAACATGGAGGCGTTGACAGAGTGATTGTCTGATGAGAGAATATTTCCGGCAATAGAGCAGAATATGTTCTATGGAGTTGTCGCATTTGCACATTGAGCAAAGAGGATTGTCATGTAGACCAAATCTGTGGAGCAATGCCGATGTTATAATCATACGTGATATTATGCGGGCGATGATAATATACTCTCTTCTATTTTTTAACCAAGGTGCTATGGTTTGGATGGACGGAATATCACCAAGAATTGCGTAGTATTTACTTCCTCGGTACGTAGCGTCAGTTTGGTTTCCTGAATGAACTTTTAGTTGTGTGATGATATCTTCGACTGTAACCCATTGGATATTGAGATCGGATTCTAAAACACGTCTAGCCAGAGTGTCGGCTTTTTCGTTCCATTTGATACCTGCATGCCCAGGTGTCCAAAGGAGGACAATGTTTTGGTGAAACTTTTCTCTTGTAGAGATCTTAGCAGCAAGTCTCAGGATGATTTTATGTGATTTAATCGATAAATTTGCGAGTGCTCGCAACACCAAAAGACTATCTGTTAGAAGAAGTAAGTTGTCTTCATCATTTGGCAGTTCATCCAGCGCTTGACACAAAGCCAGTGCCTCTGCCGAAAAAATAGAGTTAAGATGTTGTAGTCGATATGCAAAAGAGTTCGTGCTGGATGTGCCAGCAATTGAAGTGATCTGCTGAGATTTAGATGCATCTGTTGCAATAAGGAAAAAATTGGAGAAGTGTGTCCGAATAGTGTCTTCAAATAGAGGTTCAATACTAGTTTTTGGTAACGATTTATCTTGAAAGAGGAAAGAATGTAGGTGGATTTTACACTTTATATTGAGGCAGTCCAACGTAATTGGGAATTTTATGATGATAAAATTCCCAATTTTATCACAACAATGCCGATGTTGAAGGCGGACAATCTCTGATCAAGTGCACTCGAATAAACGTTACAAGCATTCGATTCTGAGCATAAACACAAACCGCGCTACAGTTACAGCTAAGCGTGCGGTTCACAAGCTTTGCTTATAGCACATCTCCCTTCCTTTGTAATTTAAAGGTCAAGTCTCTCAGGAGGTCGGACAGTCCTACCACTTCTGGTCACATAGGGATCAGGAGATACTTCTGTAGATGAGCTAGCTCTTTCAGGGTAAGTCATTGGAGACTGGGGTGATGACATCAGACGCGGACATCCTGGATCGGCATCGGCAGGAGAGTGTTGGTATCCCGTGACATCAGAGTCGTCCTCTGGCTCAGGTTCTGGATGAAAATCTGGTGAGGGAATCAGGTGCTTTCGGTTCCTTCTGTAAACACGTCTGCCGGACTGAACTAGGTATGATCTTGGGTAAGGCGTCTTTTTCAGAACTTTCCCAGTTACCCTTCTATCAGTAATCCACACGTTCTGACCTGGATCTAATTCATCAAGATTTCTAACACTGTGATGTTTATCATAGTTCGTTTTCTGGCCTTCTATTCGTCTCTCCTCTTTAGCCTCGAGAACTTTCTTGTTCACTGAGTATGGCTGTAGTTAGGTCTTAGCAACAGGAAGGGTAGTGTTGATTCTCCTACCCATAAGCAATTCCGAAGGGCTAAAACCATTCTCTAAAGGAGTTGCGCGATAGGCCATTAATGCAAGATAAGGATCTCTAGATTTCTTTATGCGAGCTTTGACTGTTTTCACTGCTGCTTCTATTAGCCCGTTGCTTTGAGAAAATTTGGGGCTACTTGATATGTGTGTAAAGCCATAACTTTTTGCAAAATCCTTGAATTCTACAGTCTTTACTGGATCAAATTGTGAGCCGTTGTCTGAACGGACAACATCTGGGATTCCATGACGTGAAAAGATTGATTTGCAATGATTTATAATTTCAGCAGAAGTCAGTCTGTCAAGCCTGGCAATTTCAGGGTATCTAGAGTAGTAATCTGAAATCAGAAGGTACCATGAATTCTTGTATTTAAAAAGATCAAGACCTAAAACTTCCCAAGGTCTCTCTGGAAATGAAGTTGGAATTAAGAGTTGATGGCGATTACTTGACTCTTGTATACATGCAGTGCAACTCTTTATTTTCTCTTCAATTACTTTGCTTATTCCCGGCCTGTACACAGAGCATCTGGCTCGAGCTCTACATTTGGTAATGCCCTGGTGACCTTCATGAATTTGATTCAGCACTTCAGCTTGATGTGACTTTGGAATGATGATTCTGCAGCCTCTGTCACAGTCCATCTTGAACTGATATTTCATAACGGTTTTGCCAATATGGTGCACATAGTGTATCAACTTCATTCTTTGATGGCCATCCCTTCAGTACATAATCAGTAAGCTTCTGGCAAGTCTCATCTTTCAGCTGTGCAACTCTTAGTTCATCTAATCTGTGAGATGATGCTGGAAGAGGACTCGTAATCATTTGAATGAACGCATCAATTTCGGCTTCCAATTCTTCTCTTTTGTAGGGAACTTTCTGAGGGTTTCTTGACAGTGCATCTACGGCGAACAATTCCTTTCTTGAAATATGTACAATTGTATAGGAAAACTTCATCATTCGCAACTCGATCCTCTGTAATCGTGGAGACAAGTCATCTAAGTTTTTCTTGTAAAATATTGGAATGAGAGGTTTGTGGTCTGTCTCTATTTTAAAATGCATTCCGGTCAGATAATCTCTAAATTTTTTTCATCCCCACTCGACAGCAAGGGCTTCCTTTTCAATTTGTGCATAACGACTTTCCGTTGGGGTCAAAGTCCTAGATGCATAGGCTATTACCCATCTTCTTCCATCAGCTTGCTTTTGGCAAATTGTAGCTCCTAAGCCATACGATGAAGCATCTGTGGTAACTGTAGTTTCTTTTCCTGGATCAAAGATCATTAACACAGGATCTGACGACAGTATTTTCTTCATTTTCTGAAAAGCTGCTTCTTGTGGCGCTTCCCACACAAAAGTCACTTTATTGCTTAGCATAGAAGTCAGAGGAAAAAGTATATCCGAATAGTTAGGAACGAATCTTGCTAAATAGTTCGCCATGCCCACTAGTTGCTTCAGTTCCTTTTTATTCAGTGGCGGCTGATAATTTTCTATCGCAGCAATTTTATCAGGATCCGGGTGAATTCCTTGTCCATCTATTATATGACCTAAAAATTCAATAGATGTCTGAGAGAAAATACATTTCTTTGCATTTAATGTCATACCAGAGTTCTTTAATCTCTTGCAGAATTCTGTGAGTCGTTGGTCATGTTCTTTTTGAGTAGATCCCCATATTAAAATATCATCCATGTGACAAATTGTTCCAGATATACCTTCTAACATTTGAGCCATCCTTCTTTGGAAGTGCTCTGGAGCAGAGGAGATACCGAAAGGCAATCTTTGGAATCTAAACCTACCAAATGGGGTGATAAATGTGGTGAGATAAGATGATTTTTTATCCAGAGGAATTTGCCAGAAACCAGAATTAGCATCCAGTTTCGAAAAACGTTTGGCTCCAGTCAAGAGATTTAAAGAGTATTCTGCCTTGGGTAATGGGTGCAGCTCCCGCATAACATTTTTGTTGAGTTCTATCAGGTCTACACAGATCCTTACATTACCATCACTTTTTGGTACGATTACTACCGGTGCACACCAGTCTGTCGGTTTTAAGACAGGTGTGATAACCTTTTCCTCCACCATTCTTTCTAATTCAGCTTTAGTTTGCTTTAAAAGAGGAATCGGCACACGTCTGGGGGAAGTGATAGCAAATGGGATAGCTCCTGGTTTCGATTTGATAGAATAGCATCCCTTCATTACCCCAAGTCCTTTGAAAAGTTCTGGATATTTAGCTTTTGAATCAGCTACAGAAATCTGACAAATAGAATTCAAATTTGGACCCAAGCCAAGAGAAAATAGTGCAGGTTTGCCAAGAAGACACGTTTGAAGATTGGAAATCACACAGATTTCTTCAGTGCAATTCTTTCCCTTGTATTCAATATTTGTCTTGAATTTCCCAAGTGTTTTCAATGGATTTCTATCAGGACCATATAGAATTTTATCAGGTGGTTCCAATTTAGCATTTTCGAACACATTCTGAAAAACATTTGCAGGTAATACAGTGTGATCAGCTCCACTATCGATTTTAAATTTGATGTTTTTATGGTTTACTTGAACCGTAACTGTCCAATCTATGTTAGTTTTGTTTTTACTCTCCAACTGTACTATCCCTAAATATGCCATTTCAGAACATCCTGCTTGGGATTTGGTAATACAAACCTTCCTATAGTGTCCTATTTTTGAACATTGTCTGCATCTGGCATCCCTAGCGGGACACACTCTTTTATCATGTCTTTGTTTACCGCACCATTTACATTTTCCATGCAAGCGGGATTCGTTTTCATTATTTTTCCTATGGAAATCGGGTTTCATACTTTGTTTCCTTGCCCCCGAGCTTGGTTTCTGTTTCAGAAATTTTGCCAGTTTATTTGGCGAGATAGCATTAACGAACGCACTGTCCTTTTCGATCAATTTTCCCCGTTTTTCCTTGACCACTTCACTGAGTCGAACCCTTTCAATCACTTTTGTCAAAGTTAGGTCGGCGTCCAAATGCAACTTTTCACTTAGATTCTTGTCGCGTATGCCAACCACACTCTATTCCAACAATTCTATCCCGAATGAGTTCGTCGTGTAATGCACCATATTCACAGTGTTCTGACAATGTATACAAAGCGGATATAAACGTATTGACCGATTCACCATCGAGCTGCACACGTTGACTGAACTGTGCACTTTCAAAAATAGTATTTTTCTTAACAACAAAATGATCATTAAACTTTTTCAACACAATATCAAAGTCATTTTGTTCCGTTTCGGATAAACTGAAAGAACTAAAAATATCCTCTGCTTGTTCTCCCATAATATAGAGTAAAGAATTTACTTGTTCATTTCCTGTTTTGGTCGATAATCCGGAAGCAATCCGATATCTTTCGAATCTCATCTTCCATTTTGACCAGTTGGAAGGTGTTGAGAACGCAAAGTTCTCCGGAGGATTTATATGCAACGCTGCCATAGCTACTTCCGTTTTCGTTCTACCGAACTTCGTCCGACGATGTTTTTAGCAATAAAATGTTCGCGAACTTCAAAAATAATTAACCGCTGCCACCATGTATTGTTTGTGTGTTGAGGCGCTATGTAACTAGGCAGCTTTTAACACAAATGACATTTATTGACGCACATACAACAACCACAGGTTACAAGCATTCGATTCTGAACATAAACACAAACCGCGCCAGTTACAGCTAAGCGCGCGGTTCACAAGCTTTGCTTATAGCACACAAACCAAGTAAATTTATAAAAAAAATGACAGTGTTACTCAAAGTATCATCTTTAAAATGAATATCCAGTTCCGATTCTTTTTATTTATACAGTGAGACCTGTGTACAAATATACAATCTATAAAGATAACCTCCTATAAAGATATTTTCTTTGGCCCCGTCAAAATTCTTATTTATTCAATGTATTTTGAACCTGCTGTACCGTCCTAGCCGCTATGTTCCAGGCTGTCCGTCCCGCTGGAGCCGAGACGTGGTTCTGAGCTGTTTTGCTGGGACTAATGTGCTTCCCTAAAGGAAGCGAAGTGAAGGCACTTGGGTTTTGTTTTGGGGAGAATGTTGTTGCGTGGTGTCTCTTGACTTGACTTAACTTACCGAGGAGGAATATGGCGGCCTTCCTATGAGGGTGCCATTTTCTTTTTCTCTTCACCGAATTGGATCGGCAATTTTTCTAGCCCGTCTCTTGATGGCAATTTTTTGTTTTTTAAGGCAGCTTGAAACGAAGGCTGTTTTATTTTTGTGATACTCTTGAATTAATTATTTTTAAACCCGGCACAAGCCAGGAACTCAGTTCTGGAGCATATGCCGGAGATAAAATCTTCATCCTATCCTATCCTATCCTTGACTTACCGGAGCGGTGAAAATGGTGGTGATTTGCGAAAGTTCGGCTAGAATGCTGTAATTCAATTTTAGGATGTCAGCAAGATGCTAATTATATGTAACAGTGTTGATTTTGAATGATATTGACTTTGATTTTGGGGTTAATTTAGTTTTTATAACCCATGAAATATTTTATTCATCTAAATTTGTTTTTATGTTAAATGTTAATGTTTATTGTCTTGTGTCTGTAAATAAATGTCTTGAGAATTGATAAAAGCACAGTTTTTATTTCTAAGACATTACGCTGCCTACAACGATAATCACTTTTTAGCTGCACCTGTCTATAATGATAATACATCTCTTAACAGGGGTGTAAACAGCAAAGATACAGAAAAGAGGAAAATTCACGAAAGTGAGAGTAGCTACATTTTTACATGAGTAGAGGTTTACATTTTATAAACATTAAGGAAGAGATAAGTAAACACTTATTAATGAATGATTTATTCATCACCAAAAAAAATAAATTATGAAAAAATATGGTCTTTCTTACCGCCATGTATGAATTTTTTCAATTACAAATACTTATTTTTAACATTATAAAATCAATGTTCTTTACTCACCTTCTTAAAATAGAAACAATTAATAAATAATGTTTTATAATATCAATAATTTTTATAAAATACATATAATAAACCTAAAATATATAAATCAAATTTTAGATTACAAAAGAAAAAGGCACAAAAGAGTCCTGCATAAATATCAGTTTTATGAATAATCACAAATTAACTATGCCTTAACCTCTAAACTGCCATGAATGAGTTAATTCAAATATTTCTTTTTATACAAGCTTATTTTTTGGTGTCATGTTTTCAAACATAGATTTTATAGTTTGGCAGAGACCACTGTTTTGTTTTAGTGCATTTAATTTTTAAAAATTTTGACTGATTGCAATTCATTATTTAGTTCTTCTAAACTCTTTTCACCTTTCTCTGAGCTATTTTTAGCCATTCCTATATCCATTGATTTTTTATGGTCTTTTTTAACACCTTTCTCCAAATGTTTTAATATTCTTGGCTTTCACGGGTGATAATATCAGTTCTTATAATAAACAAAATTAAAAATATTAACAAATCAATTTTATAACTCTTTTGCATGAACAGACACAAACCAGTCCATTCATCTGTTATTCATTCCATTCCATTTGTCCCAACTTGCTGTTCCCCCCCCCCATTCAGGTTGAAAGAATCATGCGTCATTCAGCTGTAGCTCAAAGTGCGCACACTCACGCGAACTTGATGTTCAAGTGCAGCGCGGTAAGAGGGGCGATCTTCTCTCCCTCCTCTTCTCCAGCTGCTCTTCGATCTCCTCTTTCTTCCCCACTCCGGATTTCAGATATCTAATTGCTACCCTCTAAGCAGGGTCCCGATCAGTCAACTTTGATGTACAGACTACCACGAAGTGTCTTTAAAAGCTGAGCGGATAATCTCTCGAAACTTTCTCCCCATCGACCAGTAATGTAGGGTTAGTAAATACAGTTGGTAATAAATATTTTTTGGGAGTACGGCAAGAAAGGCCTGGTTATTTTGAGAAAAAAATTATGAATGGTAATTTACAATGAAATATATAAAATTTATGATTTCCAAAAACTTAATATTTTGCAAAAAAATTTCAATATTCTCAATTCTTACGCTCTGAGGTACCACAACTTTATTAAGCGTTTTTGAGCGAGATCTTACTATGGATATCACACAAGATTTCACCATACCTCTGGTGAATCACAAGGCGTCCATCTGGAGAATATCAGCATGAAGTTTCGTTTTAGAGGTTCTATAATTTTGAGCGCGTGTTTGCGTGCTACAATTTCCCGTAGACCGCCAAGATCAAAAAATAATACTAACTTGATGAAAATACAGAAAGCTCGCCAACACACAAGTCGTAATGTGCATTTTGAATAAATATGCAATTTGAACACCTGTTTTAACCGATTGAGATGAAAATTGTCCAGATCTATATAATTAATGTTAGCAACCGTCATACTAATTTTTATTTATCTAAGGTGAAAGGGTTTAGAGATATAATTTTTACAAGTATCCGATTATACAGACCAACAGATAGTCAACCCTTTGACGTTATTTGGCCAAAAATTTTATACGATTCCTACATTTATGGATAAAACTGTTTGCACATTTATCCATCTAGCTATTAAGTTTTTTGAGTTATGGTGTTTGCATGACCGCGGACAGACAGATTTCCTAGGATTTTGTCAAAATTTAGTCGAAAACCTACAAATTATCCAAGATTCACACAAATTTCATCCCTGTATCTCTAATAGTTTTCATATGTTACATTTTACACGACATACAGACAGACATTTAAATTGTTTTTGGACTCATGGAGTCTAAAACAGTTCCTACTGAACGTTGTAATTACGTTGCATCAGTAATTGACCACCGATGCGGCCTCCTTGAGCTATTTTATTTGTTTT
>BGPR01035334.1:0-16019 GCA_013235015.1 Araneus ventricosus | reverse complement strand
ATCCTCTTTCACATTCCCGCTCTCGGGAGGTCAGCAACACACATTTGTAACATAATTTCTGTCCTTTGTCCTCCGTTTGTCTGCAAGCCATTAGAGTTCCGTCAAAAATGTACTGAAACGAAGTTGAAGAAAATAAGACGCTCCAGAGCAGCAGACTTTTCTAGCATTAACCGTTCTTCAGACTTTTATAGCATTAACCGTTTGGGTTGAATCGTTAAATACTCCTGTGAATTCCAAGACACGGAACCATTAAAACGGCTGCCATTTCGAAACGGAATAAAAGAAAATAAAAATCCATACACATACGTTGTTTTTAATGACTTCAAGGAACATTCATTTCAGATTGGAAGAAAATCGAATGACGTGTTTGGTCTGAACTCAGCAAAGTAATTTACAAATAAACGTAATGTCGACCGATCTAATTACGGGCATGGACAGACGCCTCAGTTACGGCGAATGCTGCCGCTGTGAGGCGACACATGATCCCGTGTTCGTTATTGGCGTTGTTCACACTGGCTCGACAATGTTTTGTAACCGGTTCTCGCTGCGCGCGTACCCTCCCTTGCTAATGCGAACGCTGCGGTTTTGGCTGCAAATCGTTGTATGGTACTATAGAAACAAGTTACAGTGTTCAGACGTGATATTTTTTGCAATTGGCATTCGACCTATGTAGATGGCAGTATCTGCAACCGAATCTGTGTTTGAAGGTAAGTGAAAACTTATAAGTTTTTATACGATTAAAAACATTTTTTGACTTTTACGGTTAATTGTATTCTGTATGCACTGATATTATTATTATTTATAACTTTTATTTGTAATTAAAGTGAATATGTAGGTGTATCTGTGTAGGGTGTAGGTAAAATCAAGTTACAATTTTTCATGTTTTCGGGATAAACTTTGAAATTTTATTGCAGAAAAAATTTTTATATATTAAGATTTAAAAAAATCTTTTCAATGTGAATTTTGCTGTCAAGCTATTTTTTCTTTAATTTTAACAGATTTCAGCATATATTTTCATGCTTAGCTTGCAACAATACAGATCACAAATTGCTGAAAATTATTATCGCTTTAGATCAGTTGAACAATATTTCATATCTAACTTTTGAATTCTCTGCGAACGGCACATACTCATTTTCACTTAATAAGTACTTTTCAGTATGCATGGATTTTAACTGAATGTTTGTAATATATTTTCTATTACATGTGTAGTATTTATATGCTATTTTGCTACTTAAAATGCCTATCATGTATATCAGTCGAATTTTAGTAGAACAAGTGTATAAAAAATATTGAATTATGAGTAATTCATGTGTTTAGGCTATTTCATGCATGTTATAAAATTTCGTAGCAATAATTTTCATAGTTGTAGTTGAGTGTTTGCAATTTATTTTCTATTGTATGTGTGGAATGAAAAGTGTGTTTTTATTTTGTTACTTAAAATGCTTTTCATGCATATCAGTAGAATTTTAGTAGAAAAGGGTGAGTGAATAATGATGAGATATTTTCATGCAATAGTTTTTAAATTTTCTATAGAATTTAAAACTATCACAAATTGAAGAAGTTTTTTAATTATTGATAGGGGAGTTTGATTTCAATAGCTGATTAAATTTAGGCTTTTTAGATTTTTATATGAGAGCAGTTTAGAAATAGAACAATTAGAATTAGTTTTCTTAAAAATCTAAATTATCAATAATTTATGTGTTTAGGCTATTTGATGCATGTTATACAGTTTCATAATAATAATAATTCTCATTGTTGTAATGAAAGTCAATCCCACCAAAAAATGGCAGTAAAAACCTATTCATTTCAAAATTTAATGAGTTGCATAACTAAATTAAAGTTGGATGTCCAAAATCTCCTATTCCGCTTTTTCTTCTGTAATTGTTTGTTTAACAAAAACAATGCTAGAGCCCCCTCTTCCAATAATAACTCTTTCATTTTTTAACCACGGCTTTCTCTCAATGAACGGTTCGGTTTACTGACGAAATGCCGAATATGCAGCGCCACCTGGCATCGACGATTCGCTAAACTCTCCGTGTGAACACCAACACGTTTTCAGTTCTGAGCCGAATTCGCCTTAACCGACCCTAAAACAGAACTTAGATTCGCTCGGTCAGAAATTTTAGTAGAAAGTTAGACTACCAAATTTCATTTTTCCAGCTCCTTCCTTTTTTCAATTACCATTTGATTGGCGCAGCACGGCCAGATATGGCGTATGTGACAAAATTTCCAAACAATACAAAACCATCCGTTTTGTATTGATGACAGACTGCAATGACAGGCATAACTCCATAAATAAACTTTTCAGACTCTTCGAGGTGTTAAACGACATATTTTTTGGCGATTACGATACTTTTTCTGGGTATATTTCGTCATGGGAAAGTCAAAAATAAAGTCAAATACCGAATCGAGTTTATGTAACAGAAAATATTTAACTATGAAAGGAAAAATCAAAATATTCATCGACTGAAAGTAAAAATTCGTAGTACAAAAGAATGCAAACTGCTGCATGATAGTATCGTCATATATAAACACGTCATAATTGAATATTCTATTTTCTTTCGCGTAAGTAAATAAAAATATAATGAATTCAAGTTTGTGAAATTCTAAAACATCGCTTCTCTTCCTCAATAAAAAGCAGAAAAAATAAAATGAATCAAACATGACTATAAAATAAATAATTAAAAATTCAAGTAAAGTCTATTATTTAAATTGTATGAAGGAAGAGTTTAATATGTAAGACGTATTCAATCTTTAGAAAAGTTTTATGGAGTTTTATTTTAATTTTTATTAATAAATTAACAGATTTTATACTTATTACAATTTACGTATATTTTGATGATTAATTTACGAGATAATCAGAATATAATGCTTTATTATATTTTCTTCAGCCGGAAGGTCATACGTAAAATATAAATATGCAGTTCTCCTTATTCAGCACCTTGAAATAAAATGTGCTGTATTGTGGACTTTACATTTTTGTCGCAGGATTTCATCTTTTAATGGGTCAAATTTTCTTATAAATTTTCCGTAGTATTATTTGAAAGATTATGCCTTGCATATTAGTTTTCAAATTATTTCATAAACGAGCGAAGGCATTTTAATTCTTTTTGAATACTTTATAATAGCCGCATTGAGAAACAAGCTTGTTCGCCGGAAAGTGATTTCAACTGAATATTAACCTTAATCCCTTAACTGCGGGTACCTTTTCATATATGTGGTTTATAAACCACACCCGCAGTTAAAGGGCTAAAACAGTAATTTTAAACTTCAGATTCTGATATATATTTAACCCATTTTCTTTTAGTGACCGTGAACCTTTTCTGTTCCTTGTCTACATAAATGTCCCTAATCGAGTGAAATAATGGCCATGTCATGTAACATGTCATTGCACGTTGTCGGCGCAATCTTCACATTTTTTTATTCCTCTCGCAAAATATGCAGTTGATTTCAACAATAAAGAAATCTCAGCAAATTTTATGGAAAACGACATGTTAGCTGGATTTAAACAACTGAAAAACATGAAAACATTGCAACCATAATCATTCAGTTTCTGGCTATATTTCATATTGTATGTAAGATCCACAAAGAGTTTGATGAAATAAAATTGGAAAACAAATTTTTCTTAGGATATTAAATTATATTTTAACAATGAGAGAGAAACACGCTTTTAAATATTTGTTTAAACAATGAAACCGCTTAGAACTGCATTGCAACAATGGAAAGTATTTTTGTAAATTATGCTAAAAAATATATTTAAAGATTTATTAAAATGAGAGAAACATTATACGGCAACTTAATTGATATCATTGACAATGCAATTTCTTGCACTTTCACATGGCGTAAAAATGATATTTGTGCTGAAATATTTTCAGAAGATATGACGGAAAAAATTCAAAAGTCTGCTTAATATTTCATTAATTTAAATTCTAATTAAAATTTCGAAAAACGGCTTCGGGATGCACATTCCGACTTTACAAAGTATGTCTGTGCCAAATTTCGTAGCTCTATGTCCATCGATATGCATTGTAGAGCGGCAATACATTGACACACACACATTTTCCTTTATTATTTGTAAAGATACCGATTGTATTGAGGATATTATTTGAACACGGAAGATTTCAGATGCGAAAAATCAGGCTTATATAAGTAATTCTTTTTGATAATTGATAAAAATGAGCTAAGATTTTTTTGTAGCTCTATGAAATGATGGTAAAAAAACCACTTTCTCTTCTGTTCTTCTGCTTCAATGGCTGACGCTTTAATTATTTTATTCACCGGGCTACATATTATTTCTTTTTATTCCTGTTGTTTTCAACTTGTTCTTCTGGACGGATTTCCTAAAATGGAGAAGTAGGGTTTCGTATTTTTAGTCCTTTTTTCAGTTTTTTTTTCTCTTTTTTTCACTTTTATTTCTGAAGAATATTCCTTTCTTTTCCATTCCACTTTCGGACTTTTCGGGCCAAAATTTATGCTTTCTTCAGCAAATGTCATGCCCTTAAACAGAAAAAGTCCGATTTGAAACTATTCTTCTTGTTTGGACCCCTGAAGACGTTAGAAGAGGATTTCCATCATTGTGTTAGCTTGCTTTCTTTATTTTAATCTATTCTCTACATTGATTTGGTTGATGCTGCATTTCGCGCCACTATTGCAATGTATTTTTTAAGATTTATTATTTTTCAAGATTTGTGTACTCTTTTAATTACTCTTATTCTCTAAGTTCTCTCTGAAGTTGCACTTTCAGAAGGCTGTTAAAAAAAGAACCACTGGTCAGAATGACCTGATATTTCATTTGAGAATACGTGGAGTATTTGGAATTTGTTTTTCGAAAGAAAAAACAGTTCTAAAGTTGACTGATAGATGGCGCTGCACTTGCGATAAGATGCTAGAAACGATTGATTTAAAAGATATGCTAATTAAGATGCTAATTATAAAACGTGACATGACCAAAGCACATTACACTTGTGATAAAGAGGCGGGGAACAGGCAATTCCTGTTATTCTGCGTCTGCGAAGATAGTCATGACTCTATCATTGGAGGATCGGGCTCTGCTTGTGCAGCTTTCTTACAAGAACGGTGACTGTGCGGCAATTGCATTGAAGAAATTCCAGACATTAAAGAGTTTAAGAAGAAACTCTGGTCCGATGACTGCATTCGGACTGAAGAAGCTGATTGATAAATTCGAAGAGTCGGGTTCATTTGACGTAAAATGTGGCAGAGGGAGGAAAGCAATTGCTTCGACCTCAGTGGAGGATGTGGCTACATCATTGCAGGAAGCGTGAAGCAGTGCTTTGGGAACGTGCAGTGCACGGTGAATTTCCCGAACTTTAGACATGCCTGTCAGTACGGTTCGTTAAATTTTACGGAACGTCCTGTAATGCTATCCATTCAAAATTACGCATATTCAAGAGTTGCTTCCTGCTGACCTGCCAAAAGGAGAAGCTTTCGCCCCTCAATTTCTTGCTCGAATGGAAGTGGACATGCGAACATTTTGTGGACGGGCGAAGCCCATTTCCATCTCTAAGGTTCTGTCAATACTCAAAATTGCAGAATATGGGCAAAAGAGAATCCGTTCCAAATACAACCAATGCCTCTTCATTCTCAAAAGGTCACTGTTTGCTTTGGGTTTGCGGCAGCATTTATCGTTGGCCCTTTCTTTCTCGAGGAGATTGGGCCTTCGGGTCCTGTAAAATGTACAGTCAATCGGGCACGTTATGAATCTCTTTTGCGAAACCAGATCAATCGAGCACTACAACAGCGTGGTCGTGAGGATAGCACAATTTTCATGAAAGATGGCGCTACTTCGCACATTGCAACACCAGTGAAGCGGCTCTTGAATCTGCATTTTGGAAATGACAGAATTATCAGTCGCCATTTCCCAACAGCCTGGCCAATGCGATCACCTGACCTGACGACCGCAGAGACTTTTGCTGTAGGGTTACTTAAAAGATGTTGTCTACAGGGGTCCGATTGCAAATTTAGCTGAGTCGAAAACCGAATTACACAACACATTCACAATATCAACAATGAAGCACTTCGATCTGTTGTGGAACATGCTGTTTTGCGACTTCAGCTCATAGGAGAAAACGGTACACAGCATATTGAACATTTCTTAAGCAAGTTGAGGACGACTTCGTTTCCTTGATGGTTTCATCTGTTTCTGCTTTTTCTACGTGTTTTGTTCTAGGGATAGTTAAAAACCGATTTCATTTTTGCTTTTCCTACGGTTTTTGGTCTAGGGACAATTAAAAACCGATTTCAATTTTGCCCTTTTTTACGGTTTTTGGCCTAGGGACAGTTAAAAACCGATTTTTTTTTTCCCTATCCGCTGTGGCACCACCTTGTCATGGTGGATGGGCTTTGAACACAGAGTGCCACAACAACATGCCACGTCTTTTGATTAGCATCTTAAAATCAGTATATCTTTTAAAGAAATCGTTTTTTAGCATCCTATCACGAGTACAGCGCCATCTACCATTCAACTTCAGAACTGTTTTTTCTTTCGAAGAACAAATTCCAAATACTCCACGTATACTCAAATGAAATATCAGGTCATTCTGACCAGTGGTTCTTTTCTCACGGCCTTTTGAAAGTCAAACTTTAATTATAATCACCCAATAGTTACATTTCTTTTGTTGTTGTTGTTGATCTCTAAATGATAATGTTTTTGGGCTGGATATTATCTGTAAATTACAACATACATGAATCAAACATCGTTCAAATTGCTCTAAAAGAGAGACCGTTGGATCTAGAGATAATATATTTGGTAAGTAGTTACTTCTTGAATATTAGGTGCTGACTAAGAAAGGGATTTTTTAAATTTCAAATTGTTGATAAATTAAAAATTACTTAAAGTTGAACTTTCCTCTAAATAAATTAAGGGCATATTATTACAAAATAAACATTTTTACACCATGTTAAAATTAGCAACATTAGCTTTTCAGGGATACCGAATTTATTTAAGTACAATTTTTTTTCTCTAATTTTGATAAATTTCAAAAATATTTTTAAGTTTATATTGCAAAAATACTTTTCATTGTTTTAGCTACCGCATTTCAACACATGCTTGTTGCGATGATTTTAAATACATCTTTTGGTGCACGTTATCTTTGCTAATATTAAGAATAAACTTTGAAAATAATGCAAAAACAGACGAATCAAGCTTAAAACTGCATAGTGCTAAAACATAAATCTTCGAACAGTACCGTTGTCGAACTACAGTTTAAATTATGTATTTATTTTATAAGTATACATGTGTGTCGCAACAAATTTAGACGTAAAGTGAATAAATCAGAAAATGTCACGCTTACCTCAGTTTCCACGAGCCGGAAAGTTTTCAAGAGATGTGGATTTGTTTATTGAAAGTATAAATATTAAACCTATATCCACGCTCAAAGAAGAGAATGCCAGTAAAAGAACAACCTTTTATAGCGATTGAGAAATCTTAGCTAAAATATTTACTCTGTTTTTAAAAAATATTCATGTCTTACCACCGAAGGTTTTAAAAAATAATCGATATTTCAAATTTTATAAAATGTTTCAAACTATAGGTTCAAACATATTTATTTACATTTTAGTGTCCAGATTAATCGCGCGACGACCATCGTTGGAAGTTGTGAAAACATGAGTTAGTATGCATGAGTATTCAGGATATTCAACTTTTAAGCAGTTCAGTATTACTTTTCGAATATTCAAGTTTAAAAATATCAACTTGTGGAAAGAAAGTCATCATTTTGCTTCTCTATAGAGAATGATAGCAATTCAGCCCTTGCAATGTCGATATCTTTAAGAATCTCAATGGTAATGAACAAGAATTTTGTATAGTCTGCCATATAAATCTGGCTCTCAAATTATGAAAGAAAAATTATGATACGTTTTTCACAAGCACAGTAAAACTTGTTTACTACAAATACTCATATTTCCTCTAATATATTGAAAGTAATTACATCAGATTTTAGTACAATGCTTCTCCAACGCTTTATCAAGTATTCTGTAAGTTTCGTATAAATTTGTTGAAAATTCTGAACATTATAAACAAAATATGTGCTTAAGAAATGGTAATTTTTTACGAAAACGTGTAGTATTTTAAGAAATATTCGTGCATTTTTACAAAAATTCATGTAAATATTCCGATATCACATAAAAGAATTTATGAAAGTGTCAAACAATTATCAGCTTTCTGTGAAAGCGTGTCAGCCAAAATCCGCTGTCGTCATCATCCGTTTCTGGCTTTTCCCTAAACGCCCTCGTGACTGAATCATCCGCGTAAATTGCGAGATTCAGCCTCTTCTTACCATTATGGAAAAAATAGTTGTTTATTAATTCAATTTTGTACCATAACGACATCTGTGACGTAGCAGATAAGCAACTGGGTCCCAACCATCATGACTTTT
Source organism: Araneus ventricosus (assembly GCA_013235015.1). Lineage (NCBI taxonomy): Eukaryota > Metazoa > Arthropoda > Arachnida > Araneae > Araneidae > Araneus > Araneus ventricosus. The sequence continues at coordinate 7,626 of BGPR01035334.1, read as the reverse complement.
CTCACATCAACCTTAAAATTATTTTCTCCTTTATTACCACTATGCTTGGAATATTTCCAAGCATTTAAACTAGTGTTCCTTAAACATCGACAGACTATCGATACTAACGAATCCAAGTCGATAGTATCGAGTTTTCGAAATTATCGATAGGCGCATTTTCAGTCGCTTGTTTCAAAACTATCGACTGGAACTATCGATAGTTTCAGTCGATAGTTTTAAAGCTATCAACTGAAACTATTGACTGTGAATAGTATTGCTCCCATCTAGTGGCGGGTCGTGTATTGTGTCAGCAGGGGGGGGGTTATATAATACCTATCATTAATACATTTTTGTATAATTTAAATATTGGTCTTTTTGGATATTTTAATAAATTGATTTTTGACTTGATGTAAGCAAGTTTTTATATATATGGTACTGAATTTTAATTTATCTTGCAGTTCTAGTCGGTAGTTTTGAAACTATCGATTGTTTTCTCTCAAGCAATAAGTCTATGTATTGTTATAGGGGGTCCTTTAAGTAATTATACCACTTTGATTATTAATGCATTTTTGCATTATTCAAATTTTACCTTTAATTTCTCATGTATTTACTCTAGATTGTTTTCAAACTATCGATAGTTTTTGTTCAAGTAATAAATAGATCGAGGAATTGATCTTGTATTACTGAGAAATTTTTGTACTTCGTATCTGTATATATGTATGGGAGTAACGTATGTAGTACGTAGGTATTTAAAGTACAAAGTACATACGCTTGTAATGTGATAAGTATGCAGGTGAGTATTTTAGGTACTATAAGTACACATATAACGCACAACGTCGTTACGTATATATGTTAAGTACTAAGTTTGTAAGTAAAAAATTTACGGATATACGTACGTATATAACGTACGTTCGTATGTGTGTAACGGCCGACCGTTTGTATGAATGTAACTTACGTATATATGTATGAAACGTACGTTCTATGCAAGGAACGCTCATACATTTGATTGCCCGTATGTATTTACGAATTATGATTACGTATGTAGCGTACTTACGTATGTTTGAAACATACATAAACTTAGTACGTTACATGCTTACGTACGTATGTTACATACCTATGCAAGTATGTTACTTAGAGTAGTTCGTACGTTACATACATATACACATTTCATACGTAAGTAAGTTGCATACACAAGTACTTACGTTATAAACGTACGTACGCTTCCAAACGGTGCATACGTGTATATGAAACGTTCCTAGGCAAGCAACGTACGCGTGTATGTACGAAGGCATCTATATTACGCACATACATATATAATGTACGAAAGCATACAGGTTACGTGCGTACGTATGCATGCCACATACGTACGTTCATAGTACATTTACATACGTACGTATGTACGTAATCATGTTTATATATACTTACGTTTCATATATACGTATGACGTAAGTTATATATGTACGTTTCAGACGAACGTTACATATGTACATATGAACGTACGTCACATACATACGCATGTTTCATATATACGTATGACGTAAATTACCTATGTACGTTTCAGACGTACGTTACATACGTACTCACGTTTCATGCATACTTACTTTACATACGTATGAACGTACGTCACATACGTACGCATGCTTCATATATACGTATGACGTAAATTACATATGTACGTTTCAGACGTACGTTACATACGTACTCACGTTTCATACATACTTACGTTACATACGTACTCACGTTTCATATATATTAACGTTACATACGTACGCACGTTTCATATATACGTATGACGTAAGTTACATATGTACGTTTCAGACGTATGTTACATATGTACTACGTTTCATACATACTTACTTTACATACGTATGAACGTACGTCACATACATACGCATGTTTCATATATACGTATGACGTAAATTACATATGTACGTTTCAGACGTACGTTACTTATGTACTTCCGGTTCATGTATATTTACGTTACATACGTACTCATGTCTCATTTATACCAACTGTCGATAGTTTCAAAACTATCGATAGTTTCAAAACTATCGATAGTTGAAAAACTATCGATAGTTTCGAAGCTATCGACTGAAGGAGCGCCTATCGATACTATCGATAGTTTCAGTTGATAGTTGGGAAAACTATCGACTGGACTATCGATAGCTGAACTATCGATGTTTAAGGAACACTAATTTAAACATAAGTTGATAGAAAAAATAATAAATGTTTAGTGCATTGAAATAAAAATCTTAAATAGAAGGTGTTTCCTTAAATAAAGTGGTAAATGTACAATTCATAAGAATTTTTTAATACGAATATACTAAAGAACAGCAAAGTAAATATCGAATTCATTTTTCACAAAAATTTAATTTATCATTTTCAATAAATTCGTTTATTTTACTTATTTACTTATAGGATTCTCATAAAGTTTTGATTGAAATCCTTATTTGTAAGTACTAAAAGAAAAGTTAGGTGAGAAAATCTTGTTTTCAAAGTGGTTGCAGCGTCTCCAGTGCAGAAAATAAAAATTAATTCACAAGTTTCTCTGCTGTAAACGGTTTATTCTGATCGTTGTATACATATTTTTTTTAAATGTATGCAACATTTAACATTTCTCCAGCAGAAACAAAATGATGAGAGTTTCTCTACAAGTTGTATTTTTACAAACACGAATCTTCAAATAGAAATCGTCAAACTGCAATTTAAACTATGTATTAATTTATAAGAAAACATGAAAAAGTATACTCGAGTACTCCGTATATTCAACTTTCATACAATTCAATTTTGCTGTTCGAAGATTCAAGTTTTAAAAATATCAATTCCTGAAAAAACCCTCATCATTTTCTTTCTTTTAGAGAACAAAAGCCATTTAGCTGTTGCAACGCTGATATCGTTTAAAATCTTAACGGTATTAAACTGAAATTCTTATAGAAGCTGCCCTATAAATCTGGCTTTGAAAGATCGAAAGAAAATTATTATAAGTTTTGCACATGCACAGTAAAAATTGTTTACTACAAATACTCATATTTCCTCTAATATTCAAAGTATAAGATTTTAGTATAATGCCCTCTCAACGTATCGTCAGGGTATTCTGAAGTTCTCGTACAATTTTGTACAAAAAGAATATTATAAGTGGAAAATATACTTGAAAAATTGTGATTTCTTTATAGAAAACATTCTATCTTCCGAATATTTGTTTATTTTACGGAAACTCATGTAAATAGATTTGCTCATGAAAGAAGATCACTCAAATGCTGCAAATCACTTATCAGCTTTCGAAACTCAGAGAAGGATCCAAACCATCTTGCTCCTTCATCTGTTTCTCTGGTGTCTCTCCATAATCCCTCGTGACCAATCTTCAGTTTAAATTGAGAGGACCGCTTCTTTGCTATATCGAAGTTCAAAGTAAAGTCCATTCAGCCTTTCCTGAAGACATTAGAAAAAAAATAGTCAAAGGCCCGATTGGTGTTACATTTTTTGCTTACTCAATTATTTAGGTACATCAGAGAAACTTCATTTTCTCTGAAAATTTAAAACTATAGTCCATAAAACGTTAAAGTATTATTGTCTTATATTACTAAAAATTTTACTAAATTGAAAAATATTTGGTCTCCGAATGAACCTGCACATTAAATTTTTATCAAGAACAGTATTCTCTAATTTTTTTAATGTGAAACAAAAAATTTTATTTTTATTTAAGTCCAAAAGATTGTGAATATTTAGCATGTTTAATTAGCTAGTAAAAAATATATTATATCTGCATTAGAAATTTAGAGTATCCAAAATCTACATGAAAATCTTAATTTTTCTGCAATTACGCATTTTTTTAATATTGTCTAACCCGAACCTATAAGGGTTATAATAACAGTTCTTTTATTTGATAGTTTCTATATAAGTTGTAAGCTTTAATAGTGAAAATATCACGTTTGGTGAAATCTAAATACAGGTAAAATCAGAACGCGTTATCCAAACTGCCACCCGATCAGAAAACCCAGTAAAGCTAGTACTAAACGGAATAATCGCGTAGGGAGGACTTTTTTGCAACAATATCCCCCTTTTGCTTTCCTTTATCCCTTCCTCTAGCTAGTCCAAATGATTAATTTAAAGTATTAAAATCTAATATGTAATGGCAATAACAATATTAATTACAGGATTCGGATAACGATGTTTCGGTTCACCACAAACGTCTATTAATATTCATGTATCTAATTTGCCACATGTATATTCTGGAAATGTTTTGAAGTGTAAGACAGATTCAAACTCTGTTTGAAGGTTACAATAATGTTATCAAATATTCAACAGGGAGTTCGTAGCGCAAATCTCCTAATAGGCATAAGTAAACAATCCGTAATTAAATATTATTAATACCCATTAATTAATTTTAAATTTAAAAATTGATTAGTTTCTTAGAAGGCCAAAAAAGAAAGAAAGTGGGATATGTTGCAAAAAAAAGTCTCGAAACCTCGCTTGATTATTTCCGCTTAGTATAGTACGTGTTTTTTTTCTGGTTTCGTTTCCAAGGCATTTTGGTCAACCTCTCTATGGTTCAATTTACCTGTATTTCAGATTTCACCAAACGATATTCCTTCATAATGAAACTCACTTTAAATTGACTATAAAAGCATACTACTATAGACAATAAAAAAGCTAAAATTTGTATATAGACTCTAAATAAAAGAATTGTTATTAATCTAAAAGATGTGTTGAAAATTTAAAAAATATGAGTACTTGGCAGAAAAAATTAAGATTTTCATATGGATTCCAGGAGACCTAAATTTTACATGACAGATATAATAATTTTTTACTGTTAATTAACATGCTGAACTTCCCATTTTTGTACTTAAATAGAAAGAATTTTTTCACATTTAAAAAAATGAAAATGTACGTTTTTGGCAAAAAAGTTTAAAACTTCGGGCACGTTCCGGAAGACCTAAATACTTTTCAATTTAGCTAAAAAAAGTTTTGTTAAATATGTGACCATTGTGAAAGATTTTTTTCGACTTACAATTTTGAATTAAAAAAAAAACGTTATTCGTGTTACAACCTATCTGTATATCAAATAAACTCAAAGATTATGATTGTTTACCTTTTATTCTTTTTTCGGTCTGTTTTATATCAGCGAACACATGCAGCTTTTATGTAAAATGTACCGCACCATTTTAATTTCGTAATTAAATTCATATTTTACATGACCAATAAGTAAGTGAAGTTGGCGCCGATGACGTGCAATTTGATGACGGTTACATGACTCTTAGGGATGTGGGCAATTGGAAACGAGGGTGAAAAGGGAAACTTAATACTAGGATTGTTTCCTTCTTTGAGTCGGCATTTTGAACATCAGTCGGCAAATTTGATAAATTAATCGCACGTAATATTTTATTACACTTGCTTACGACAATTGGATTAATATAATTTTAATCTTAAGGAAAGATAGTGAAATTTTATTACTTAACTCGGTAATTTTGCGAACTATTTACTGACACAGCTGAAATAATTAATTTATTGAAAGGAAAACTGATATATTGGCTGCGTAATCGGTTAAACCTACCTATATTGGCATTAGAGAAATTATCGTTCTCTGCTTTCCATGTAATATTCGAATTAAAAGTAAAATAATCTTTTGGCTCATCATCACCGATTCAAAATAGGTTATTTTTTTATATTGTTGATTGAGGATCATATTGTTGGGTTTGAAATATGTATAAGCTCTTCTAGAACCTGCATATATCGCATTGTATAAACAAAGGATTATTCGGCGATGATAATGATGCTGAAAGACAAGGATGAAGGAAATCAATTGCATACAACTATAATCTCTTAATAAGCAAGCACACAGACCGAAAAATCAGCCGAAATTATTTTAAATATATCAAACGTGGATTTTAATACACGAAAGTCATTTTATCGTTTAGAATATAAATAATTTCATAATATGCATGTATTGCTTGATTAAGCACCAAAACAAGAAAACTGAAACGAATACCGTTAATTAAACTTTACCCTAAAAGTAACTGAAATAATCAGGGCTGCAAGCAAAATCTGAACGTACGTTACGGGCAATGAAAATGGTCACTTTGAAAACAGCAGAGGATGCTCTCATCACAAATCTCGTAAACAATGGCGTTTCAAAATAAGGGTATGCGTGGAGGGCATTGATGTCCTACACAATTCAGTCTTGGGAAATGCTCTGTTTGAATGTTCATTGAAGATTCTTATAAAAATTACCTAGGAATTTTAATTCTGGTAATTCAAATGTTTCATTTATAGTATACTAATTGGAAACGATTTTCACTTACATTTGTCAGTAATCTGATTTTTTCTCTGATCCTCGTATTTTTTTTATTAAAATAATATAAAAGATATTGCTTATAATTCGAATATATTTTAGTTTAATTGATATAGGAATTAAAAAATTGTATTCACTTTACAATTTGTTTTACTATTTAAATACGCATCTTGTGTCTTCAGTGATCGAAGGAAAATAATTTTCAAATAATTCAATCTCTCAAAAGAATAGAAAGTTCTATATGATACAAAAAGTAGTAGAAGCGTTTTTTCAAGCGATTAGAGGAAACAAAATTTAATTATTCCAAATCCAGTTTCGGTCTAATTCTATAAGTATTTCTCCTCCTTCAACCTTAAATTTTCCCACCATCCCTTCTCTCTTTATGAATTATATATCACCTAAGGTTATATTTCGATCATGACCAGTATAGCAGTAAACTAAATGTTGCTATACTTATGGTATTTTGTCATTTTCTATTGTTCATGTAGTCATTTTATTCTAGGTTTACATTTGTATAAGAATTTAGATACTGAGTTCTGGCCTTACAGTTCTGTACACAATTCTTGAAACGAGATGTTTGAGTAGTTCGTAATTGCCTTATAACGAGACTTGGTTTCATCTTTAGAATTAGTTGCTCTCAAACAAAATCTTAAATGTGACCTGGAAAGATTTACTAGAATAACTTTCTTTGATATGTAAAGGCATTTCACTAATAAGAACTTGAATTTAAAATCATGTAGAACAAAAAATTAATAAATAAATATGATTAAATAAATAAGGAAGATATCCTATATCTTCTACTACATTGAGCAGTAAATTTATATGGAAATAAAACATTTTTTCAAATACTGTAACAATTCCTGTCAATTTTATTCTCAATAATTTGGATTACTATAAAATTAATTTAGAATGTGTGCTATTATTGGTGGATTTTACCATCATTGGATATGATTAATTCTCTATATTATTAATTGGTACTAATCGTGAAATTCTTTCAATGCGAGGTGATAATATCCAGAAAAGAAGGCGTAAAACTGATGCTAGCATTAATACTAAACTATGCAAATTTTTGCTTTGGAAGTCTGCTTTCTTTCTCCTCTCTCTTAGTTTAATTCTCTTATTTCTTATATAATTTGAAATTTTAATTTTGATTATTAGCATATTAAAGATAAAATAACTTGCTACATATTTCGAAATTTGATTTAAATAGTTATAAATTAAATTCAGCACTGAATTTAATTAAAATGCGATGTAAGACTTTCGGTCCTATCAAATCCGGAATGATATCTTTTTTTTTCTTTTAACATGACTCCAACGAATGCATTTATGAGCAATACGTAACTGAAACGAAGTAATGA
>BGPR01035333.1:0-15623 GCA_013235015.1 Araneus ventricosus | reverse complement strand
TTATAAAGCTAATTAATGAAAAACCATTCATTTTAATTCCTCTAAGATGGCATAAATTACCTGATATGCTTACGAATTCTACGTAATTTTGGTGTCAAATTATAAAGCTAATTAATGATTAAATTTTAATTTAAAAGCCTAAAAATGCGATAATTCGATGTACGTCAATATGACGGGAGCGACGGTTAAGGGGTTAAAACCGTTTCTTTGTGTTCTTGAAATGTTTATCAAGATCCACTGTTTTATAATAGTGGATCCTACTATAAAATATGTAATGATTTAAATTCACGAATTATTTGTTGAATGAAATTTTGCATTAGTTCATTAATCCTTTTAGTACTCAATGTTTTTGATTCATCCAAAAAATTTAGCAGCAAATAACCTTCCTCTAGCATTTAAAACTAAAACAAACCCTTTCGTCTTTTTAATTTGCATTTTATAAATATTGATCAGTATTCTTGAATGTTTATCAAGTTCTACTGTTTTTTAACAGTGGACCCCTTATAAAATAAACAATGATTTGAAATGACGAATTATTTTTCAAAAGAAATTTTGTCATTAGGTGATTAATTATTATATTAATGAATGATTTTTATTCATCGGGGAAAAAATTGCAGAAAATAATCTTCCTCTTGCATTTAAATATAAAAAAAACTTTCGCCTTTTTAATTTACAGTTTTTTAACTTATGTGCAGCTTTGCTCTTTTTGAACATAACTTCACTCACATTATTCCTCTATTTGAAAATTTGGCACATATTTTAAAATAGTTTTCTATTTGATATTATTCATATTCATGCTTTGAATTTTAAAAAAAATTGTTATATTCCAGTTAATCATTCCAAATATAGAAAGGTTTCATTATATATTGTTGCTGCGTGGAATAGTTACTCCTTAAACCGACAATTCTCACTTCCAGAAAATTGTAAACAACAGCAAAATACCTCCAAAACTGCCTCTGTAGCAGCACAGAAGTTTCCGGAATTTCCGAGATAAAAACGATTTCAGTCAGAAAAAAATATATGTTCCTAACAACGCATGAAACCTTTGAAAGTATAGCACACTAGGAACAAAGCAAAAGGCAAATCTCAACCAATACTTTGACATCAACAACGGACGTGAATATATCAGGTATGCTAAAACAGAAGCAACTCTCCCATTCCTTGTGACAGAAGTTTCAAGATATTTTTGCTATTCCGGTCTAATAAAAAAACTCGATTCCACCTTTTACCGATCCTAGAATTCGAAAATATCGGTTTTGAATGTTTCCTCACTATTTTATAAATGTTAAAAAATTGGATTCTTTCTCTCGTGTGCGGAAGGGAGTTTTATAGGACCAGGAAACTGGAGAAGAAGTCGTGAAATCCAATTTCTTACGAATGCAAATGTCAAAAAATATTTGATGCGCGTTGAATTCTATATATGTCACGGTTGTTTTTTGTTGTTTATTATCAGACGGCAGCAAGTGACAGAGACAGCTGTATAAATATCCATTTTTCCTTTCAGGTGAAGCACAAATAGAAATAAGACAGCTTATGTTGCTTTTCAGCGAAAGAGGCTTACGAAAAAGAGGGATGGTTCCTTTATGAGAAAGTCTGTAGTAGAGTATTTTATGACTTGATAAAGAATTTTGATGGGTGAGAAAATGAATTGTGCGAAAAGGTTGATTTTTATTAGAGCATAAAAATGCGTGATTGCAGCGTTCGCACTAAAATAATTTATGCATGATAAAAGTTTTCGATATAAGATAAACTAAAGAACTTTGGGGAAATTAGTTTTCTCGTTAGAATAAACATTTACGAAAAAATCCTCATAAAGCGAAATGGCGTATGACTAAACTCTCATGATTGTATAAGGGAAAATAGTTCTTCAATGCATATAAACATTGCTGCGGCAACAGCGCTTCATTTTCTGCACGCGCCTTTCATCTCGCACCTGCGGTAAAACAGGAGTATTATAAAAGCTTGAATGCGTCATCTTTAAGCGTATATCGCACCGACAGCTTATCGTGGTCAATTTCAGCTGGAACGAGGGTAATGCAACTCGCCAAAAAGCCTGTAGCACGTGACCGGTCAGACAAGATGACGGACATCGTGGTCTGTATTCAACCGTCTTGAAAATACGCACGATGGTGACGTAAAATCGTCAACATCGAAAATTCAAACCAATCGGGTGTGACTTGGACGGTGACGTAGTTCGCCTTTGACGATACTGAAATCCTGTCTGATCGGTTGTCTCAATGCGTCACATGCTACATAACTTTTTGGCGAGTGGCATTACCCTCGTGCCCACGGAAACAGACCACGATAAACTGTCCGTGTGATATACGCTTTTTAGAACTCTCTTTTTACTCATCTGTGCAATGTCAACATTTTGAGTTTGATTGTTTAGTCTTTTTTCAAATCTTTTGTTATGTTTTTTTAAAGTTTATTTTGTTTACAATATGCGTTCGTCATTTTGAGTCCTGCACAAGTTAGTTGGAAATAATAATAGTTGTGGAAAATAACATGGAGTAGTTATCTGATTCAAGAATTGACTGCGATATAGGATTTAACATAAGCTACTCCACAGTGCACAATAATATTTTTTGAGGTACATCTTTGATATGCGGTGTCACTGGCGATAAATTTGGTTTGGCGACTTTTATCAACTGCTTCAATATAGGACCCCATTGGCGAAATTTTGTTTTGGCGACTTAACGATACGATGTTCCGTTAGGCGACAAAAAGCCGCCAATACAAGATTATCGCCAGTGATGCCGTATATTAAAGCTGTTCCTTTTCTGATACTTTGATTCCATATTTCATCACATAAGTCGGGTAATATTTGCTGGTGAAGATACATGGTTTCTTGTTTACTGTAAGATTTTTTTTGAAACAACATTGTTCATACAGACCCTCAAACTTGTATTTCAAGCTGAATGGAAACCTGGTCCTTATAGATAAATATTTTGTTCCTTGAACACATTCAGTCAACCTATAGTAATTATAGTGCAATAAATTATATTCTGACAAATGACTTAAGAACACACTAGAAGTTTCAAAGGCTTCTCCAAAAATTCGTTTACAAGTAATTGAAACAATTTTTCCTTCTTATAATACTTGTTTGTAGTGAATGCTATTTTTAAAACTCATCATAAATTCTAAATAGGAAAGGAATTTTGCTAGAAGTAGAAAAGAATATATCTAGTTACATAACGTATGTAAAAAATTATGAGGGTTGTTCGATAAGACCGTGCTAAGTCTAAGAGATGGTGGGTCTTTACCGTATCGAGATTATTTTTATTAATCGGTAAATCTTGAAGGCTATCGCACAAGGTTTTATTCAAATATAGCAATTGGGCAGTTTTTAACGATTGTTTGAATCGATTAAGTGCTGTGATTTCTGAAAGTTGGATGAGGAAGAATTTTGTTTATTTTTGAACATTAATTTCTGAACGGGAAAACGGCTTATGAAACCAAAGCTAAGCTTGGCAAAACTATGGCGACTCTGCAACTTCGATTAGAAGAGTTAATAAGTGGTTTGGTAAGTTTCGAAGATACCATATGAGAACATGTAACGGTGAACGCCCAAGATGCCTTTTGAGAATACTGCTCAAAATATCACTGGAAAAGTTCATAATGTATGATTGATGTCATACGAGTGAAGGTATATGAAATACTGTCGACTATGGTCATCTTAAATTATCATGTTCATAATATTTTACTCGAATATTTACTCATGAGAACACTCTCTGAAAGATGGGAGCCGCAATTCTTTGCAATGGATAAAAGAAGCGTTATCAAGAATTTTTGAAACTTTTTGAACCGTATTCAGATTACTCCTTGCGTCTTTTTGCAACTGTGGAAGAAACTTGCATTCATCAAAATCAGCCGGAGATAAAGAAACAATCAAAACAATGGGTTGCAAAGGAGGATTCTGCTCATAAAAAAAGGGAAAACCGTCCCTTCAGCTCGAAAGATTATGACCAAAGTTTTCAATTATGCTCGTGTTACAATCTTTTAAGTCTTTTTGGAAAGGCATAAGACAATTATCTGACAATATTGTGCTTCTTTTCTGTATCATTTAAAAAATGAAGTAAAGGAAAAAAAGATCTTAGCTAACGGAAAAGAAAAATCTATTTGACCGCAATAATGCAGGAATTCACAATTCAGCAGTTTTGAGCTAAAAACTGCATGATTTATGCAATCAAATTCTCCAGAATTTCCCGTATTCCCCAGATAAGGAATCTTTGGATAACTACCTGTTCCTAAACATGGAAAAATGGCCGTCAGGTAAGAAAGTTTAGTCGAACGATGAGTTGATTGCCGAATCAACTGTGTTGGACAAATCGAACGATATACCCGGAATAAAAAAAAATTCGAACATCGTTGGACTAAGTGTATGACCCTCAAAGGAGATTATGTTGAAAAATAAATAATATTTATCCCGAAAAATTTTGCTTTTTTAATTTTTGCACCGACTCATCGAACAGCCTTCATACATATGTAAAAAAAGTATCGAATACCTGAAATTTTAATTTCAAAATCATTTATATTTTAAGTACACATATAAATGGCCACCAACATGATGAATACCTAATTATGAGTTTTATTAGGGCCCCAGTCATTTGAAATCTTGAACACAATCAATGCAGCTCAATTCCATAAAATATGAATTCTTAAAGATCAATACCGTTTTCTTTTCATTTTTAATTCACTTTACAGAACAGTAAAAGTGCCCTCCCTTCGACTTTAGGAATATTTCCCCATTTTCATTTATCTGCTTTGTTGCATTTTTGAATAATCGCGTTCACATAATACGAATAGACTGACGCAATGACTTCAGAAGGCCGATGAACAAGACCGCCAAACCCGATCCAATGCTGTTAATATCTATTGCTTAACTTTGACTGTGTCCGACTTTAACTGTGAAATAAGCAGTGGTCTCATTATGCTGAAACCCACTTTAGCGGCAAAGCAACTGAGAAATATATTCTTCGAAAAGTTGCAGAACTTGTTACAGAACTCTTATGAGTCGATCTGAAGCACTAATGGCTCAAACTTTTACAGCGAAACAGTTTTTGGCTACACGTGTGCAGACCATTTAACATTAGTTAGTTTGGTATAGTTGACTTTATATTAGCAAATATTTATTTATTTACTTTAATCTTAATATAAATAAAAGACATTGTGGGTATGTTTGTATGTATGCTCCAAATCTCCTCCTAAACCACGACACTGATTTCAACCAAACTTTGAACACTTATTAATTAAGACAAGGGCAGATTACTGGCAACTTTTCAAAGCGCAAAAGTTAATTAACCAGTCAGTTAATTAAAAATTAACCGAAACCGTTTTTGCGCTGTAAGTTCGGAGCAAATTATCCTCAAAAAATTACTTTTATACCATCTTAAAGTACAAAGTTTACCTTTTTAATGATGCCAATTTTAGATCTGTGACATTTTCCCTTCAATTTTTATTAATTTTTTAAAATTTAATAAAAAGTTGACACGCAGACGATTTTGAAATAAAGCAAATTTAATGTTACTCAGTTGCTGGGAAGTAATTACTTTACTTTACCATTATTTTTCCTGTTTATATATTTCAAATACCGTTTGGCAATGTTTCTTAAAGAATTCTAAAGCTTATTTCATTAGATTAAAAATCACCTGTTATTTTACCTGCGTTTCCTAAGAAATAATAAATCCTTAATAGATGCGAAAGTGTGTGTGTTACGCTTTCACGGTCAAACTACCGAACCTATTTGGATGAAAATTGACAGAGTTGTAGCTGGAAACCCAGGAATGTACATAGGATATGATATTTTATCATAAATTCAATATTTTTGACTACAGACAACAATTAAAAAATTCACAAAGAAAGGCCCATTGACTCAGCGATTCGCTATGAAGATTACTACTTTATTTTTAGATCAACTCTCGCGAGATCCTTCAGGAATGCGTAAACACGTGGAATAACTTATTTTTAAAGTCAAACATCACTTGATCATAAAGAAAACCGCAATTATGTGATCTTGCTGAGAAAAGAAATAATTAATTTGAGGAATATTAACTGAAATTACTCGACTCGACGCTTGATTTTAATTTTTTGAGTTTTCAGTCTATTTAATTTTAGTCATTTATATTTTTTCCTTCTCACAATTTATTTAAGAAATTGTCGACAAATTGACGCCAGGACAGAAATCTTTTAACCTATATGATCCAGTTTAAAATTATGAAATTAATGTTAATTATAACTAATATAACTAAAGGAGAACATACTAAGATATATTTTGTTTTATGTATTCTTTTGAATGCTAGAAGCGGATAACATATAGCATGGTGGATGATATATTCCAAAGAATGTAAGCGCCTGAACTTACCATTGAGTACAATGATGTAATTTACAGTAACGGAGAATTAAATTAGGTAGAAAACTTAAGTGATATTGCGGTAACTGGTAAAGCTCTATCGAGCTTTGGAATGAGTAGACCGCATAGGATAGAGGAAATTATTAATGACCTAATGCAAAAACTACCGTACGATACAGAAGAATTGCAACAGCAACTAACTGAGTCCGTTCCACGGTTGAACTCAGGACAAAAAAATGCGTTTTCGATAGTGTTTTGCAACAGATTGAAAGTGTAGAAGGGTGGTTAGTTTTTCAGAATGCTCCTGGCGGTACTTGGAAGTCTTTCCTTCTCAATCTATTCAAATTAGCTTAGCTCAAATTCGTGAAGACAAAAAAATCTGCTGACGCAGTAGTGAGAGCTATAGAATGTTATAGCATTGTAAACTGTCCGTTTGGGACGAATGTACAATATCCCAAAATGAACAGTTGATTGAACTATGAAAGATATTAATAACAACCAAAGAATCATGGGATGGATGACGATATTGATATCAGGCAATTGTAGAAAGATTAAACCTTTCATAACTAGGGGACACCGGTGGATAAATTAAATGCATGTTTACAAAAGTCTGGGTTATCGGAGCATGTCAAAAAAATTAAACATCATTACGAATATGAGAGTTCAACTGTTCAACGACACTGAATCACGACTAATCTTTTGAAAATTGGTGAAGGTCGATTTAAAAGATATTCAAATAGTGTATTAAAATGAAAGGGGAGTTTTTCAAAATTGTTCATAACACAGAAGAACTGATAAGCAAGGTTTATCTTGCACTACAAGTTAATATGAGGAATAGAAAATCGTTGTTGAATGGGTAATTTTGACACTGACTAATGAAACTTTAGGTAAGATAAATGGAAAAAAAACATGTCACAAATGTACGGAGTTATTACAGAATAATTATCTGTATATACGGTAACGAGAAACATCAAGTAACATCATATCCTGTAGAGTTCTTCTACTCCTCAGAATTGTCAGGGGTACCTTGACTGATATTAATAAACTGAGAATAAAAGGCGGTGTGCCAGTATTATTGATACGTGACCTCGATGAACCGAGACTGCGCATTTGGCACACGGTTACAAATTACATACCTAGATCAGAACATTTGTGCTAGATACTGTTATCACTGCAGAGCGAGAGGAGAGAGTGTTTTAAGTCTACACATTCAGATAATACCGAAGAATATGCCATCCCATTTCTACTGTTAACAATTCCCTTTAATTAGCATTTGCCAGGCTCAGTGTCAGACACTCCAAGCGGAGGCGTACATTTGGAAAAATCGTATTTTTCCCATAGGCAACTATATGTGCCGTTTTCACGTGTGTCCATCCCACAAAACCTCTACATCCATGCAAAAAACATAAAACAAAAACGTAGTATACAAAAGTCTGTTAGCATGGATAAAGAAATTACCTAACTATAACAGCAGACACATGTACAATACACTCCTGTTAGTCGTCCAATAATGTATTAGCATCCGACAAAACTTTTAATTTCCCCTTTCTACATGTAACAAAACATTTACATTTCTGAATTTAAAAAAATTAATAATTCAAATTATTCACGCACGAAGTCGCGGGTGACAGCTAGTAATCTTAATAAATTATCTCTTTTGTAAAAGTTTAAAAAGTTGTTCGATTAAAACTTGAATATTTTGTTTTATGCAAACCACTATGTTTTTTTTACCGTTATTGTCAAAGTTGTTAAACACTTGTTAATTATTTAAGGTATACTAACCTTAACTAACTAAGGTAACTAAGGTATTTATTTGGGAAATAATATTGAATAATGTAATGTAATAGTGTTTGTAACTATGTAGTTGTCTGAACATCCTGTATGCATTGGTGGAGACCGATAGAATTTTGCTTTGCTTCAGCTGCTTTTTTATTTATACTGACGATAAAGAAATACCACAACGATTTCTAGATACGGAAACATGTAGCGATGCTTAGTCCTTTCCAAGTTACACCCTCTACCCACAAAGAATGCATTTCCGACCCTGAAATCCTATATTTTTCTTTGTGCCCCTTGCCTCCTCCTCCGACAGTTTTGTCGAAATGGTGCTGTATCACCCTATATATTAGCTCCTTGTATATGCTTCATATACGAGAGAGAAAAAGGCACCAAATATTTTCTTAATTTTGTCTGTTATAAATATCACTATTTGCAATCAATTAAAAATATTATTTTTCTGTTATTCAATTTAAAATTGGTATTATCCTTCAAACTCTAAATAAAACTTGATATCAGATTTATGTAAGAAAATATGAATGCAACCGTAAAAAGAATAGATTTCAAACACTACCTTTGCTTAATCATTTTTATTTTATAAAACTTTATATTTTGAAACAAATAAAAATTGCATTCTAATAATCCGTCCTGTTATCAAGAACAATATTTGTTAATATATTTATTTATTCTACAACACATGATTATATTTTAACGAATTAAACCGCTAAATGATGTTGCAGCTATTTTAAAGAGTATATTGCTTGAATACCTGAAAAGTCTTGTAATACTTTCAACAAAGAGTATATCGTAAAATCATGTTTTATCGTAAATATCATGTTCAAAATACAAAAAAATGCATCTAACCGTATATTTCTATCAGTTTCTATATCATTGCGCAGTGTAGGGTGAAAGGAAATAAATATAATCCAACAACACTGGAAATTCATATTACTTTTAAAGTTTTACAACTATATGTTTCAACGAATTCTCGTTGAAATTACTTCTAATCCCAAGGAGTACTTTAAGTTCCCTTTATAACCATTAACAATAATTCTCATAAGATTTATGAATAAAACAAACCCACAGTTTCATCCAGTGTCAGCCGTAAGCAACTTCTGTTTAAAAGGCACATCCTCCTTTCCTAATTATTTTCTGAAACGATTATTTACTTCATTTAATATTCATCGCATTAAGAATGAATTCATTTAATCGCAAATATCCAGGCATTTAAAAAAAATTAATTTATAAAATCATGTAACTGAAATAAAATGGTTAACACTTTTTCATTCGTCCAAATTAAAGAACCTTTAAGAGAGCTTTAAGTTTTTTTAAATAAAATTACTTTAAAAATTGGTGAAATGTTTAAAACTATTTTAGGAAATCCTGAACCGTTGTCTGGTTCTTTCATTGTCTTGCATAAAAATTAAAGAAAAAGCTCTCTGTTATTCTAATAAAATTTTAAAACCTACTATTTTATTACCTCTTTTTCCTCTTATTTAATTGCTTTAATTACTAAAATCAAAGAATTTTATATTCACTGGAATGCTAACTCCTCACTGCAAACATACCCAATAAAGTTTATGTACGCACGATTAACTGTACAGTAAAATTAGTCAATTATTTCTGCATTAAAATAAACAAATCTTATGAAATAAAACAGAACAAATGCTTTAAATATAATTGTTATAGAGAATAATTCTATTTTATTCAGGCAAAGAAGAAAGCAAATGCGCATAATTGCTTTAGAGTGATAAATGAAATATTACGACTAAATTTTGCTGTCTTCACTTCTAAGGTTTTTATTTATTTTTTTTTCAATTTCAACTGTAATAACTCTTCTTTTGAACTGTAAGGGAATTTGGAAAGAAGAAATGTGCAGTTAGATGAACAATTATAAAAAATAGTTCTTAAAAACTTGCCTATTTTCTGTAAAGCACTTTTCTGGTTAATTATCACGTTATGAAGAGTTAATTATAAATAAATGAATATTGATTTTCAATTAAGGCTTTTTTGTTATTTTTAAGAAACCCATGCTACCCAAAACTATGTCAGCATGTTTTTGATTTACTGAAGCTCATTTTTAAAAAATTTAACATCTCTTTACGTTCATATGTCTAATATTCAAATAAAACTAGTCCTAACTAATGTCCTAGCTGGAGGTCGAAAGGAACAAAATATAGCCGCTCTTAAAAAATAAATTCGGCATTGCAATACTTTACGATCTGGAACTTATTTCGGCTTACCTGTAAAGTGTTGAAAATGATACTTCAAAAAGTTTATCTCTGCCGTACAGCCTTAATAATTTATTTTTGGAAAATTTCAATGGATACGTTAAATATTATTGAGCTAATGAGGTATTATTTTTAACCCTTTTCGGACAGGTTACCTTTCAGAACACTCAGATCAGGCTAGCGCACTGAAGATCTAACAAAGTTACGATTTTGGAGTGCAGTCAAACCCCGTTAACACGAAATCGGCGGGACCACAAAAATGCTTCGTGTTAACCGTTAAAATAGCGGTGCCATAACCAAGCATAGGAATTACCAAGCTGTTAAATAAAAAATAAAATATTACAGTTTTCAGAAATCTGAAAAGAATAAAAGTTTTAAGTTTAGAGAAGAAATAAGTATATTGTATGCAATATATCAAATAATAAATTTATTTATCTGTTACTCAAGGTTTTAAAAAGTCAGTTATTGACATTTGTTTCATTTTTTTCTGAAAGGCATCCACCTTTTCTAAATTATCCAATGCATTCGAAGCATTATTCCGTTCCATAAGAAAACGATAAACTCTTTTCATTGCAATTGCCTCTTCGTTTAGAGTCACTCCGAGAAAGTCGTCTCCTTTTCTATCCCTTCACGTTCCCAGCATTCCCGAACTAAGAAACAAAAGGGTGTTAACGGGAAAGTCGTGTTAACGGGGTTTGACTGTATAGTTTTTAACTGAATCTCGGAAATTGCAAACTCGTCATTCACCAAAGAAACAAATTTTGATTTAGTCAAATCGGTGGTTCTTAAACCTGTCGTTTAATATTCACCACAGTCAGCTTCTTGAATCCCGCAGACGTATGAATAATGTGCATTCATTCAGTCAACTACAAGGTTATAGATCAATACAAACAGATTTGTTGAAAAATCAAGCATGGATAAGTCCAGATAAATTACTTCCTCTATCTCCGTAGCTACAATTTCTTGTTGAAAAGAGCCAAATGCTCATTTTCAGATTTCTCCATCAGTATCACGTTTTCTCCTTTGTTCGTCGTCAGTTTTTTGTTTTCTTAAATATTTAAAGTCAAAAGGCTTTATATCATTATTCACAAAGAACTTTCATACAAAAAATGTAATATTATGTAGATCACATGGTAAGTTGTTTTAGAATGTCAGTTGATAATTTGACATAAAACAGTAAATTTTACTGAAGAGACAGAACGCAACTATGCTTCTTGATTTAAAATCGCTTCCTATCAAATAATAAAATATCATTAATACATAAAAAAATAAAAGTTTTATTCATATTAGAAGCCGTTCCCAATTACAACACAATGAAAATTGTCAGGGGTAATTAGGAACACTAACCTGTTCCTAACTGATCAAATCCAAAAAAGAAAATTGAAGTTTCCTCGTAATCGGTATATCCTACATATATAAGAAATATATAAATTAGCAACTTAGTTTGCATACAATCGCCGTAGATAGCGAAAAATGATACTTGGGAAATTTTGATTTCACTTTTCTGAACATGGTTGTAATTTAAGGTAACAAACTTTACTAAATACATTAAAAATAGTAGAGAAGCGTTTTTCTTCTTCCTCTAGAGTGTCTTAACCAAAGCACTTCTTTTCAGTTCACTAGGGCCTCATCAGTGCACTTAGTAGTCACCGTTTCCAATTACTAATTGTTCCTAATTTGCCTGCCTAAACCTTTGTAAAAATAATTTATTGCTAATTATTTAGAAAAGAATAGAATAGAAAAAAATCCAGAAAGCAATAAATAGACATAATTCGAAGGACATATGCCCAAATACATTCAGGAACCCAAGAAAAAAGGAATTTTGTAATATATGCTGTATTCATCCAGGAAGACCAACTCTCATGAATAAATTTTAAAAAAAAGAAAAATAAAATTTTAGAATACTCTTATACTATCCATTCTCCTGCTGTAAAGTTCATATACCTGCAGAATGTCTGACAAGAGACGGTTTCTATTTTCTACTTTCTTGCTCAAATGTTATAGTTAAGGATGAAAAAAAGATTTTAGATTCCATAAAAATTCGCGGACGTGAAGCGATACTTCGAAATAATATGAAACAAGGTTTTCAGATTTCCGCTGCTCAGAATCTCAAAAACGCTTTCTTTCAAGCAACGGTTTGGAATGATTTCCAATTGATGAAAACTGCATGATGTCATGAATATAATTTTGTTCAGCTTTAGCATGTTCGGTTTTACCCTGACATTGCATTTGAAGATATATTACATGTTACGATTTACTTTCTTTCGCGGATTCCGATGAATATTTGTCGTTTTACTTCTCAATATTTGCTTTTAAACTCACAATTCAGGCTAAAAAGAAAATCATTTTTATTAAGTAAAAAATATTTTTACGTGGACAATGATGCGTAGTTTAACTTGAACAAATAATAATAATAGCAATTAAACAAATCTTTAACTTTTAAATACAAGGACTACCACCATCTATAATTTCAGAGAAAAAAAAATATTCGATGTGAAAAGAATGGATGAATATATAAGTATGGTGCTTTATTCGATAACAAATGAACATTGATACTTAGAAATAAATATTGTCAGTCCCCAGAATGCCTATACAAAGAATGGAATATTTATATTGATTTAATATTTGTTTGTTTTCCCATGGATTTAAATATAGGATTGTAGTACAGTCGAACCCCGGGAATCCGAACCCCAAGAATCCGAAATGTCTGATAATCCGAACCCCAAGAATCCGAAATTTCTGATAATCCGAACCCCAAGAATCCGAAATTTCTGATAATCCGAACTTCTTTCTTTAATTTTCTGAAAACATTTTGCAGAAAATTGAAAAAAATAACATTTATGTATCAGGAACAAAGCTAATGTTTATTCCTAACTTAAAAGAAGTATTAGAATTGTTCTTTATGAATGAACGCAGCACCTTAATTAGTGGAAGCAAACTCAGATATCTTCTTTTTACCCTCAATTTGTTTGTCACTGTACCGTGCGAATCGCCGCATGCTCTTTCCATACGCCTTCCCATAGTCAATACTCTACTTCATTTTCGTATATAAAGAGTACTTTAACGAATTTCCTGATAATCCGAACAAAGGTCAGACCCAATTAGGTCGAATTCCCGGATTAAAGTTCGTCTATTCAGAATGCACTAAAGCAGGTTCTTTGGCTCCAAACGAAACAACGCTTTTCTCACATGCGGTATAAGTGATGTATGGATGCCTGTTATTGAGAAAATAACTGGTTTTCAGTTATTCAGGTTTTTTCACCACCGGTTTAACCTGTTCGATTTTTTCATTGGAAAAAACGCCGTTTGCAGACAAAGTTTTTTAATTAATTTTGTTTTTACACGAAATCAATCTATTGGCCAATATTTATCTGTTAATAAAGACACTTTCAGTAATCCGCCAACCAACAGACGCCTCGAGGAAGTGGTTGTTGTTGATTGGCCTAAGATGATGAAATTCAAAGCTTCAGAACTTGGTATGTTTTAGTCTAATCGGACCTAAAATCAAGCCTATCTCCCGATCTGGGTTTTTTTATCCGGTTATTGGATTTTTTAAAAAATACCCTGTCATAACCGGCACAAAAATAACCGAAAAAAATCGGTTATCAGAAACAAAAAAAAACGGTTTTCGGTTAAAACCGGAAGGTTTTTCCCCATCCCTAAAGTGATGCGCTGTATAAATCCCTCCCTCGCTCTCTCAAAAAAAAATTTGTCAGAAAGTGACTACGTGTCAACGTATATATTTTGGCTTTCGCGCTATCTGAATTAGGGAATTGTAATTTTAGCAATAATGAAATGAATTTTTCTTGATTTCTTTAAAAATTAACTTCAAAAATCACGTCAGATATTCAGCTGCGACATATTGACGAAAATTCAAACTATGTTTTTCCAGTTATCACGGAGCACATCGCTTATACTTCTTACTAGTAAAATTTTGTTTCGTTTGAAACCATAGAACCGGTTCTATGACCTTCTGAATAGGCAAATTTTAATTATAACAACACTAAACATTCTCAGAAACTTTATGACCAACTAGAAAAATATTTGTGTGAGAAGAATTCAGAAATAAACGAAATACAAAACGAATAATAAATCATATTTCTACAGAAAAAAATATTATGAATTATTGTCAAATAAAATATTTCTTTTTGCCCTCTTTTGCGTTTAACTGTGTTGTCGATAAAAGAACTTCACACTGCATCTGATGGCCTATAATCATAATCAGCATCAAAGACTAGGGAACACATGGAATATCAGAACAAAGTTATTCCCCGATTATAAAAATGTATTGCACAAGAACTATTATACTTATACGTACATTTATTTCTGTTATCAGTAAACTCGCAACAGAATTTGAAATCTTATGCAAGAAATCTGGTTTACTTCCTATTCTGCCATTTTTAGTATTTGCTTTTGCTTCCTTTACATTCCATATGAGGTATTTAAGATGGCATAGAAGCGAATAAGATTATTCGAGATTAGTAAGAAACGCATATGGGAGAGAATGGTAAATTAATAATTGATTTCCTTGTTTAGTATATCAGATATAACATTTTCTTATATTTTTATTATATATTTTTTTCTTTTACTTCATGATATATGCAATTTTTTGTTTGTGGTGAAAAATTCTTTAATCCGTTAAAATTACAGTAAATGCAAAAATAAAATAATTCGCTTTTGGGTATTAATAGATGACCAAAAGAAAAACTACTTATGTACTAATACATAATAATACATACTTTTATGCAAGGGCATATAGGATTGAAGAATTGTTCTGTGCGTGATTTGCGATTGACTATTTTTCACTAATATTTTTGAAGATGCGAATTTAACATATATAACATTCTAATCATGTGAAAGGGATCTTTTTAAATTACTTTGGATATTTTCAATCTCTCAATAGGTTATTACTTTCTTTTGTTAAGACAGGTACTGTGTTAAGCTGTAGAATTTTGGATGTTTCATAATAAGTATTGCATGATTTGTAACTATACAAAAGCTGTTGGAAAAGCAAAATTATTTAATTGCGTATCTACTTTATCATACAAATTCTCTATTTAACTGCAATTTTAACTGTATGAGAATTGCACTATAAATTAAAATTTGGTTTCTTAAGCAAAATTGCATCATTCTTGTTCTCGAAGATGCTGTGCATTAAAAAATCCTCTTAATTAAGTTGACATAATTCATTCTGAGTTAGCGATAATTTATTAACTAGATGATTGACTAACTTATTCATTATTCGACATGTATGCGACGATTTCTGT
>BGPR01035332.1:0-14385 GCA_013235015.1 Araneus ventricosus | reverse complement strand
CCCGTCAGCCCTCCTCCAGTGATAGTACGTGCCTCCTAAGGGAGGGGTTGGGCCGTGAGGCTGTGTTGGCCATTAGGACGCGACCTCAGTACTCGTTTCTATTGCAACGACTGTCATTCAGTGAAAACCCGGGAGCTTTGGCAGGACGGGGGCTGTATTTACGGTTACTTATATATTTCAAGAAAATGTACTAATAAATCAAGTAACTCAAAATGACTGTCATGCAATAATTCTTCGTGTATCATCTAAAATAATCATTTCAGTCAGTGGCGAATCTAGGATTCGGGTCTGGGGGGGGGGGGCGGAAAGCATAAAAATTTTGTATCGTCGTGACGGATGTCAAACCTCAAGGCTAAAGTAAACCAAAACTATTTAACTTTACAGACTTTACTCACCTGACAATAAGAATCATAATGTGAAATACAATGCTTTCGATAATTTAATAAAAATTACAATGAAATAACTAGCCAAAAAATGTCTTCGACCGCGTCAAAACTACAAATACAAGTGGGATGACTACAAAAGTAGGAAAATTTTCGACCCTGTATAACTAGAAAGCAACGTTGAAAAGTTTTTATTATTTTTTTTAAAAGAGGGAAATTAAGAAAAATCAGTTACAATGATTTAAATAAAATCAAGTATTCTGGCTTGGCTCTGGAGGGACTGTAGCCCGATAGCCCCCCCCCTGGTTTCGCCACTGATTGCAGTAATAGTGTCTTCATGTGTGTACCATATTTTTATAATACTTATATTTGCTTATTTAGGGTCAAAGTGTACAAATTCATTGCCTTGTACAAACAATTATGATAATAGTTTCATTAGTTTGCCATTCATCTGAAGTCTGATTATACAATATTGCATTAACTGCTAATTTAACAAAGTATTTTGTATCGGTATTGCATTCAGTTATATTAGCACGTTATCTTTTTTTTTTTTGAATTTGCTTAGATACTATTTTAAACATTATTAAATTTTGGCATTAATTTAAAATATATAAGTATCTTAGCTCATTTCAGAATTATATTAATGGCATTTTTCATATTTATATGTTTCAAGGAAATATACTCAACGTCCATTTATTCAAAGTTATTGTTGCAAAATAATCTTTTAATCCTGTTCTCTAGTTAGTATCACAATATTATATTCAATGTATTTTAGTTAATTTAACCCGGTAACTTGCATTTATATTTTCCTTTACTCTAAAACCTCTATTGTTTATCGTGTTTTTTACTGACATGTTTTTAAATCTTTGTTAAAATAATTTCTTTAATAGCTACAATAATTTTAAAAGTTTCATTGAAGAATTTAAATAAAACTTTTATTTTCACTTTGGATGTTTGAAAAGCATATAGACATTTTCAATAAATTTATTGTTAATTTTTTTTAATATATACGTAACTAAAAGAATTCGAATAAAAAATGTGTACTAGTATAAACAATAGATATACTAAACAAAAATTAAAATTAAATAAAAAGGAAGAAAAGTACTTTTCTTTCTTTTTATTTAATTTTAATTTTTGTTTAGTATATCTATTTTTTGTATCTGTATTATATTATAAATAGCTGTATTTTTGCCTTTATATATAATACTATGAATTTTTATTAAAGTTTTATTAATTAATTTAATCAATTTATAAATTTTGTCAATTTTTAACTGTCTTTGTACTAGTATGATTCAATGTCAAATTTTTACTGTTAGAAAAAATTTGATAAGCTATAACTTGTTAATAAGACATTTTTATTTCTTTCATTTCATATTAAGTGGCATTCAATCAATGAATAAATAAAAAAATGGCTCAAAAGAATAATAATAAAAATAAAGTTTTATAATAGGTAAAACTGTGAACTGCACGATTTATTGTTGAAATATTTGGTTATTTGCTCTCCATTTGTATCATAGAACCCTACTTCTATCTCATCAGATAAAATTTATCTCGAAAGCTTTCAAAAACTGATTTTATGGAAGTAAGAGCATTCAAACTTCATTTTCTGCCAAATGTGGCGAAATATTAAATAAAAAAAATCGAGATGGAGAGTGTACCAAAAAAAGAAATAATAATAATAAGATATTTGATAGTTTGATGGATTTTGAAGCAAGATATTTTTCTAATTAATCAACAACAGTGATAGTTCAATCTCACATTTCTATTTTTCTCAATATGTCGTTCACAGCAGTAAAAAATGACAATGTGCACTTACTGCCTTTTCCATTTAAGCGGTAAACCAACGGATTTTATTGAACACCCATGTTGTCATCCGCTCTATACATTTGATTAGTGAAGGAAAAAGTTAAAAAAAAGGAGATTACTTGTCTCTCACAAACTAAGGCTCTGCTTTGAAATCAGAACAACAAAAGAAAATGAAAAACAGTTGTTTTTAAAAAAATTGTTTTAAGACTTTCTCCTTTCTGCTATTGCATGTGCTGTGTTCTACCCCTTCTGAGAAAACTTTAGATGCCGTCGACTTCAAGTGCTCTTTCTCAACTTTGATTTCTCCGTATTACCACCACACATTCGGTATTCTGGGTATTCTTATATATTCAGATTTTTTAGCCTCCCTAATTCTCTTTGAAATAGAATTCGGAATAATCATCAAGCGATTTAAGCAATCTTTAATACAATTATTTTGGATTTCAGAGCTGAAAAGAAATTTTTAAAAAAACTAAAAGTATTTTCTTAAAGTTCATAAAGTTTGTATTAATTTAGTAATAAACTTTAAAATCTTCAATCCCAAAATTTGATAAGCGTCAACGCCTACGTTGAAAACTAATTTAAAAATGATTTTCTCTAATTAGGTTTGTAAAGATAAAAGTGCGCGAATCCTAGTATATGTAAATGTAAGATTAATTTTTCAATTTTGTTCCAGTTATGATTTCACTATCTAATGGATGTATTGAAAATCAGAATGCTATAAAAACAGTTATCGCTTTTTTTATAACATATCTTATCTTAATTTCACTACGTATTTATACAGTAATTCCCTTGAAATAATTTTTATTTGGGTCATACAATAACTGTTAGCTTTTCTGCTATAATTTGATGTCTTTACCATCTCCTGTCGCGAGATAAGAACCAATAAAATATATTTTCTTGCGCTACGTTAGTTTGAATAAACCAAATCAATCATCGGAAGGCTACAAAACCTATGTTTGGAAGTTGCATCTTCTATTATTTTTGGGTTACAGAATCATTTTATTAAACTGACACTCGTTTTGTTAATCTCCGCTACTTCCACGACTTCATAAAAGTTTTATATATATAATAAATCCACGTTATAACTATTTTAATTTCTAATTTTTCTGATTTAAATCTTAATCATAACGCAACGTTAAAAGTACGAGAGACGCAGTTTCTCGTTGTTAAAAACATGGTATTGCTTTAACGGGAACGCACCTAATAATTTTGTAAAATTCTATTAGTAGAATTCCGTCATGATAAATAGTTCTAAAACCTGCTTTATAAATAAAAACAGGTAATAATCTAGGAAACTGGAAATATTTTTGTCCGCGGAAGGCAGTTATTTATTTTTATATCCCTATTTCTGTAGCGGATTCTCGAAAATAACTATTTGGTCATTCTCCTTTTTATACTTTATAAACAGTAACATAGCTGTTGAAAAAATATAGTACCCATCCTCACGAAATAGCAGAAAATTCCGATGAGCTGCGTAAGGGAAACGTATCCGTCTTGCACAAAAGTCAGAAAGCCCAAACAGAAACTTACAACCCCTCTTCTTCCAACTGCGGGGTGACAAACACAATGGACAGACCAACCCTCCAATTGCTAGTATGAATGTGGTCCTGGGGGAAAGGAAATTCCAATAGCCCGAGAATAACCGGGCTTGCCGCTAGACATGCAGAAAGGTTTGCGAGTTATTTCGTAGAATGCCGCTTGAGACGTGAAAAAGTTCGCGAGATATCTCGGGTTTGGCGCTGAGTGGGTTAATGAACATAAAATGTTGCACTTTATTCTAAATTGGACGAAATCAATTAATTCTACATCTAAATAATAACTATATTAACAAGGAATTAGTGCATGAAAGTGTGAGAAATAAATTTTTCCACCATCAGCAAATCCATCAGCTATAAGCCGCTCTTAAAGATTCATTACGTAGTCCGAATAAAAAATACTCATACTCTTGAAAATTAATAATAGGTCTTAAATTTAATTAAAATGTCATATATAATTAAAATTCTAGAGAATAATCTACAAACCTAATGTAATATTTGGCTACCGAGGACGATGGTAGATCGGAAGCTTGGCGCAATTCCTTGCTAGTGTAGGGTTGCCTTTTGTAAACGAGTCGGTTTTGTGTGGCGACCTCGAGAAGCGAAATGAGATGCTTAGGCCAAGTTGTGGTCGTTATTTTTGGAATAGCTCTGGCTTTTAAGGTGCAACGTACCGCACTGTATCTTTTATGTTGGTTGTCTGTCTTGTATGTGCTTACGTCTAATTAGACTTATTTTTCTAAAATCTGGTGTCTTCATTTGAAAAAGACAGCGACACGACACCTAAATGCTTTAAAAACATGCTAAATTTGTGAATAATTTTATGGAACAAATTTTAGAGAAACTATATTAAAAAATAGTGGCGCCACCTATATACTGGAAATGAATTCTTTCAAACGAAAAAGAATATACTAACTTAAATTGTAAACATAATCTCATCAGTAAAATTCATAGAAATAAATTTCTAATAGAGAAAAATAAAATTTTTTACCCAAATAAATATATATTTATTCTAAGTAACTTAAGTATGTCCTATCAATATATGTAAATAAAAATATTTTTGGGATTCCATACAATATAGCACTCTTAAAAATATGTGTAATGTTTTTAATTTTATTATTGTTATCTGTAACTAATCTATTATTTCTAATTATATAGTTAATTACTAAGTTTCTAAAAATAGACTTGCTAAGATTACTATTCAAGAAAGGAAATTATTAATTTCAAAGTCAAATGCTTTTCTTTTACCTTATATATCAGTCTTAATTTGTCCATCTAAAATTTTTTATTCTAAATTGAGAAATTCTATTCTTAATTAATTATTATTAGTCTTAATTAGTTTTAAATAATCAGGATAAAGATTAAGTTGTAGCTTTTGTCCTAGATCTTTATTAAATACAATAAGATCATCAATAAATCTAAACATTAAATATGAATTATTAGGAATGAAGTCCTTCTCATAAAAATGTAGATATAAATTAGCCGAAATATTACTAGCTGCCTCCCCGAGGCAGTTCCTTAATCTTGTGGAAGAGTCTATTATTGAAAATAATAAAGTTTTCTTTTAATACTAAATTAATAAGATTTTTGTATTTATGCATATTTAAATTCTTATTTAATCCAAATTCTTTATACAACTCCACAAGAGTGTAAACCAAATAATCTGTATCTATAATATTAAAAAGATCTTGGAAATCTCAGGTTTGTATGTTGAAGACATTAACGTCTATAATTGCATTAACTATTTCAACACTGTTATTAATAATTATCTTATTATTTTGTTTTCTCAAATTATCTAAATTTGCCTGCAGTTATTTTTGAAGTAATTTGCCTGATTTAGTAATACAAGTAGTGTAGCCATTAGTGACACTTCGAAATTTGACAGGACTCTTGTGGAATTTAGGAGTAAGAAAAATATGAGGATATTTTAATTTTACACTTTGAATTCCTTGTTCTTTATGCAATGCTAATATTCTATTGGAAATTTCTCTTTCACACTGACTCGACTCAATATAATTCTGATTATTATAAATGCGTACCTTAAGTAATTTTCTATAATAGTATTTACAAATAAGGGCGAAATTACTGGGCACTTTGTCAATATAAACGATTACGAAATCTTTCTGAAGTTCTTTAATTTGTTCTCAATATCTATAAATCTAATTTCCATATGAGTTTTAAGTCAATTTGAAAAAGATCATATAAAGTGTTTTGCTTATATTCATTAAAAGCTTCTAGTGGCAAATTATACTTAATTGCTATCTTTAAAATAAATTTTTCAAAATCTTTACTTATTCGCATTTTAATACTACCATTACTGTTTGCAATTAACATTGTAATGTTTGGCTACCTTTGGCGATTGTCGATCGGACGCTTAGCGCAATTCCTTTCCAGTGTAGTGTTGCTTTTTGTAAACGAGTCAGTTTTGGGTGGTGACCTCGAGAAGCGAGGTGAGATGTTTAGGCTTAGTTGTGGTCATTATTTTTGGAATAGCTCTGGCTTCTAAGTGCAACGTACCGCGCTGTATCTTTTATGTGTGTTGTCTGCCTTATATGTGCCTACGTCCAATAGAATTATTTTTCTAAAATCTGGTGTCTTCATTTCAAAAAGGCAGCAACAAAACAAAACCCTCTCTTTCGAGAACCAGAGCTTAGCGTTCACTGATTTGGTGAAGGAAAAGAGGATGGAAATTTGAATATTTGCTCGTAAAAAATGTTTTAAAACGTGAAGAAAGAAGACATTGTAATGTTCTTAACACTCCCAGAGGTACTATTGAAATTTTGAAAAGTGTGAGAAACGTCACCTTCGAAAACTCAGTTGTACTAGCAAACGACAGCAATTTTTAATAATGAATATTCCTCCTCCCTTCTGTGGTAGATCTCAAAGGAGAGATATGACAGTGATTTATACTACTGTTGTCTCTGAGGGCTTCGCTTTAAGGCGGATGGAAACGGGTTGGAATGGGGGTGGAAAAAGCAGCCAGTTTTTCATTGAAGCTTCGAAAATTCTTCAACCGTGCTTCGAAAAATACTACACAGTTGAAAATTTTTAAAAGTTCGAAACTCTTTTTCCTTAAATTTTTTGTATAAACGCATATTTTTTAGCGTGCGCATAATTTTTTTAAATTATTCATGGAATAATTAATTCAATACATTGTGTTGGAATATCCTTGTTCATATCGGAAATCTATTTTTCTTACATATTTCAAGAAAATGTACTAATGGATCAAGTAACTCAAAATGAGTGTCTTGCAATAATTCTTTCAGTATCATCTAAAATAATCATTGCAGTAATAGTGTTTTCATGTACTATATTTTTATATTACTTGATATTTTCTTATTTAGCGTCAAAGTGTATAACTTCATTGTTTTTTATATACAATTATGATAATAGTTTCAATAGTTTGTCATTCGTTAGAAGTCTGATTATATAATACTGTATTACTGCTAATTTAACAAAGTATTTTTTATCGGTATTGCATTCAGTTATATTAGCACGTTATCTTTTTTTTTAATTTGCTTAGATACTATTTTAAACATTATTAAATTTTGGCATTAATTTAAAATATATAAGTATCTTAGCTCATTGCAGAATTATCTTAACGGCATTTTTCATATTTATATGTTTCAAGGAAATATACTCAACGTCCATGTATTCAAAGTTATTGTTGCAAAATAATCTTTTAATCCTGTTCTCTATTTAGAACACAATATTACATTCAAAGTATTTGAGTTAATATAACGCGTTTTGTAACTTGCATTTATATTTTCCTTTACTCTAAAATCTATTCTGTTTATCACTTTTTTTCTGACATGTTTTTAAATCTTTCTTAAAATCATTTCTTTAATAGCTACAATAATTTTAAACGTTCCATTGCGGAATTTAAATAAAAATTTTATTTTCACTTTGAATGTTTGAAAAGCATATAGACATATTTTTATATTTGTCAGAAATTACGTTGGTCGGTTGGAGTTTATTGACGCTGAATTCTCATGGGACATATTGCGCCAAACACAAGTGTGCTATAATTGAAAGTGTCTTAAAAAGAAATAATGTGTTGGAGTCAATTGTTTGAAGACTTTCTCCTTTATGCTATTGTATGTTCAGTGCTCTACCTTTTATAAGAAAACTTTAGAGGCGGTCGAATTCAAGGGCTTTTTCTCAACCTTGATTTGTCGATATTACTACCACACAATCGGTATTCTGGGTATTCTTATATATTCAGAGATTTTTATGCTCCTTAATTATCTTTGAAATAGATTTCGGAACATTCACCAAGCGATTTAAGCAATCTTCAATACATTTATTTTGGATTTCAGAGCGGAAAAAGAAACTTTAAAAAAGCTAAAAGTATTTTTTAAAAGTTTATAAAGATTGTATTAATTTAGCAATAAACTTTAAAATCTTTAATCCCAAAATTTGATAAGCGTCAACGCCTACGTTGAAAACTAGTTTAAAAAAAGATTTTCTCTAATTAGGTTTGTGAAGATAAGAGTGCACGATTACTAGTATTTGTCAATGTAAGACTAATTTTTGAATATTGTTACAGTTATGATTTCATTATCTAATGGATGTCTTGAAAATCAGAATGCTATAAAAACATTTATCGCATGTTTTACAACATATTTTATTTTAATTTACTACATATTTATACAGTAATTCCCTTGAAATAATTTTTATTTATGTCGTAAAATAACTGTTAGCTTTTCTGCTATAATTTGATGCCTTTACTATCTTCTGTCGCGTGATAAGGACCAATAAAATATATTTTCTTGTGCTACGTTAATTTGAATAAACCAAACTAAACTAAACCATCGGAAAGCTACAAAACCTTTGTCTGAAAGTTGTAGCTTCTTTTATTTTTGGGTTACAGCATCATTTTATTAAACTGACACTCATTATGTTAATCTCTGCTCCTTCCACGACTTTATATAAGAATAATGCACATAATAACTATTTAATTTTTAATTTTTCTGATTTAAATCTTAATTATAATGCAACTTTAAAAGTACGAGAGGAACAGTTTCAAGTTGCTAAAAACATGTCATTTCTTTAAAGTGTAAATACCTAATAATTCTGTAAAATTCGGTCATGGTAAATAGTTCTAAAACGAGCTTTATAAATAAAAACATGTAATAATCTAGGAAACTTTAAATATTTTTGACAGCGGAGGGGATTTTTTTATTTTTATTTCTGTATTTCTGAAACGGAGTCTTGAAAATAATTTTTCTGTCATTCGCCATTTTATAACTTTATAAAACAGTAACATAGCTGTTTAAAAAATATAGTACCCATTCTCACGTTATCTCCCACCAACAGAAGCTGGAAAGAGATGTTATTACTATTTCAAAGAATTAACAGAAAATTCTGATAAGCTGCATAAGAAAAACGTCTCCGTCTTGCACAGAAGTCAAAAAGTCCATACACAAACTCACAATCCCGTTTCTTCCAAATGCGGGTTGACAAACACAATGGACAGGCCAACTCTCCAATTACTAGTATTTATGTTGTCCTGAGGGAAAGGAAATTCGAATAGCCCGAGAATACTCGGGCCTGGCGCTAGAGATGCAGAGAAGTTTGCGAGTTTGTCGTTTGAGAAGCAAAAGCTTCGCAAGATATTTCGTGTTTGCCGCTGAGTGGGTTAGCCTAACTCGATGAAACGGTAAATATCGACATGAAGATGTGAGATCTGAGACAGAAACTGCTGACTAGTAAGGAATATTTGGAAGATGCACAGTTCGTTAAAGACTTTTTGATCTCTACTGTGGAAAATCGAAAGATAGAAGAAGAAAATCGTAAGCAAAAAGAAAAGAATTCGGGGAGAAGAAATACGGCGCCATATAGAACAAGAGCATGAATTGGAATTGGCTAGAATTCAAGCGATTCGAAATGACGAAAACAGAAGTTCGCTATCTAGTGTGACCAACAACAGGGATAGCGATGTTCCTCTGGATAAGCTCACTAAGGGAGTGGAACTTTTTACGATCCCAGTACCAAGAAACACAGAATCTTGGAGTTTATTTTTCGACTCGTTGGAACGCGCTTACAATCACAAGAAAGTCTCTGAAGAATTCCAGGCAGAAATTTTATTGAAAATTCTTGGAGATAAAGTGTCAAATGTCCTTGTTTATGTTAAAGAAGAAGATTTAAAGGACTATGCTAAAGTGAAAGCTTTGATTTTAAATAAACTTGAACCAACACCTCAGGCGTGCTTGGAAATCTTTCGAAAAACGAAGAGAAATTCAGGCAAAACTCATATCCAGATTCACTTCTACATGGGAATATTATTGCAAGTTACGCAAGGTTGAAGATTATGAATCCCTAAAAGATCTGATTATTTCCCATAAATTATTTCAAGCATTAGATAGTTACACCGCTTCCAACATATGCTCGAAGGAATGTGAAAAATGGCTAAGGCCACAGGAATTAGCAAAAGAGTGCGACATTTACTTTAGAGCAAAACAGAAGTCATTTGACGAACCCCCAGAACGACTTGAAAAGATCTTTTTCATAAGAAAAATATATTCCCCCTCATCAGAGAAGATAAATTTCCAGAAGGGATAAGGACATTCTAAAACAAAAGGAATGCTTCGTTTGTGGACGTCTGCTACATTTAGCTAGAGAAGGCCCGGATAAACGCAAAAGAAGTGAATTTTTGACGAAACAGAACGATACGAATATTTAAAAGAATTCTAATTCCAATAAGGACAGATCTGCAAATCAAGAAACTGTGGTCGCCAAAGTTGATTCCTCACATTTGCAATAAGAATCTGTTCAGAATCTTGTTACACCTTTAAAGAAGATCAACATTTATATTCATTCGAAAAAAATCAAAACAATCATTGATTCCGGAACACAAATATCAATCGTCCATTCGTCATTGGTACCTGATTTACAGGATAAAGAAGGGAGTGAAATTTTGCTAACTCCTGCATTTGGTGAACTGACAGAAGCGAAAATCTGTCGAGTTTTTATTCATAACTAGCCGCCTACGGTGACCAGCTGGTCCGGCATTTTTATAATAGTAAAACTATATTTAAGAACTTAATAATTGACCCGAAGTAACTTCATATCGGTTAAGTATTAAAACTAAAAAAATCCATATCATTCTCAGTACAAAACAAAGTATTCATGCTAGGATAATTACTACTCTGTGTATAAAAAAAATTGTACACCCATGCAAAAAAGAATTAAGCACCTCTCTGTGGAATAAAACATGCATACATCTAATAAATAATTATCTCAACGGAATAAAACATGCAAAGTAAACTTCAAAAACATGCATTACGTTTCAATAGCTACAGTATAACATTAACATGCAACATGTGATAGAATAATTATCATTCTCAGTGCAAAGCAAAATATGCATTCTAGAATAATAACTACTCTCTGTGTAGAAAGAATTTGCACACTCATGCATAAAAAAATTAAGCACATATGAAACATGCATACATTTGATTAATCAGCATCTTTGCAGAATAAAACATGCAGCATATGATTGAATTATCATCATTCTCAGTGCAAAACAAAATATACATGCCAAGAATAATTATTACTCTCTGTGTATAAAAACGTTTGTACACGCATGCATAAAAAAAATTAAGCATCTATAAAACATGCATATACACTGGTAAAATAAAGTAAGAGAATTTGCATATTTTATCGAATTTCATGAAAAGAACTGAACTGAATGTAAAACCACTGCTTCTAGACGAAAAAGCAAATCTTGTACTTTAAATACGTAAGCGTACACGTGTGTGTAGGCGGAGCTAGTAGAGAAACAGGCTTTATAAGCGCGCGTAAGGTAAGACGCATTTCGTTCGCTAGCACACCTCGGCGAATTTCTTGGTGTTATTTTGCAGCAATCGGTAAAATTCAAATTGTAACAGTAAAAATGAGTAACCACCAACGTTTAGATGATTGAATGAGGTGGCGAATTGTGGGGAGGCTAGAAGAAGGCCAATCCCAAGTCCAGATTTGTAGAAAGTTCAATTTAACGCCCAGCGTCGTGTG
Source organism: Araneus ventricosus (assembly GCA_013235015.1). Taxonomy (NCBI): domain Eukaryota; kingdom Metazoa; phylum Arthropoda; class Arachnida; order Araneae; family Araneidae; genus Araneus; species Araneus ventricosus. Next base: position 2,645 of record BGPR01035332.1, on the reverse strand, counting down.
TAACTTATGGAAACAGTTCCAGGATACCGGATCCATCGAGAGAAAGCCTAAGCAGGGTCGTCCAAGAGCCACCACAGCCACAGAAGATCGTTATTTGTCCATTATAGCGAGGCGTAACAGGGGTGCTACAGCTTCTGAGCTCTCCCGTGACCTGTATGCAGCCACAGGAACCAGTGTATAAAGGGTGACTGTTTCCAAAAGACTTCATGAGACAGGGTTGTTTGCAAGAAGACCTGCTGTTCGCGTCTCGCTCACTTCTACGTACAGGAGAGTCCTTTTAGCATGGTGCAAAGAGTATAGAGATTGCAGTATGGATCAATGGGCGACCTTTCTCTTCAGTGATGAGTCCCGGTTCAGCCTAAACACCGATTCTCGCCGTACGTTCATATGGAGAGAACCAGGGACCTGCTACCTACCCTCCAATGTCCGCAAAATCGACCATTATGGCGGAGGGGTTTTAATGGTCTGGTCAGGCATCATGTTGGATGGCCGAACACCTCTCCATGTCTTTGAAAGAGGCACTGTGACTGGTGTGAGGTATAGGGATGAGATCTTGGAGCCCTATGTTCGCCTTCTCAGGGGTGCAGTTGACACTGAGTTCATTTTAATGGACGATAACGCGAGGCCACATAGAGCTGTTCTAGTCGACGAATTTATAGAGAGTGAGGATATTCACCGGATGGATTGGCCAGCCAGATCTCCAGACGTTAACCCTATAGAGCATGTCTGGGACGCTCTGGGGAGGGCAATTGCAACTCGCAACCCCCCTCCGAAAACCATCCAGGAAATGAAAACAGTGTTTCTGAACGAGTGGGACCACTTGCCACAGGAAATAATAAACTGCCTGATTTCAAGTATAAAGTCACGCTGCAAAGCCTGTATATCTGTAAGAGGGGACCATACCTCCTATTAACCCATTTTTTTGTTTATTCTGCAACCGGTGTTTCATAACTACAGACTCCAACGAGTGTTATGCACGATCATGCGTGCGTAATACAATTGTTGAATGGTTATTTGTTTTGTATTGTATCAATGTATGTACATATCAAATTTCAATAAACTCGGTCCAGTAGTTCTAGAGATAATCGACCAAGTCTGCAAATTCTCTTAATTTCTTACACCAGTGTATCCGATTAATCATTATCTCTGCGGAATAAAACATGAAAAATAAACTTCAGAAACATATATTAACTTTCAAAAGCTACAGTTTAACATAAACATGCAACTTATGATTGAATAATTATCATTCTCAGTACAAAACAAAATATACTTGCTAGAATAATTACTACTCTCTGCGTATGAAAAAGGTTCTATACACATGCATTAAAAAATAAGCAAATATAAAACATGCATACATCTGATTAATCATTACCTCTGCGGAATAAACTCACTTGAAGAAAATCCGTTGAGAAATGATCAAAAGTGTGAAAATTCTAAACGAAGAATTCAAACCAAAATATTATGCAAATTCCACTTAAATCAAACAATTAAATCAAAGTGAGCAAGCAGGAGATCAAGTGAAATAATGTGTAGTTCACTTTATGTGCCAGACACCAGTAAAAAGATCAATGCATGCAGGACACTGATAAAAAGATCAACGTGCATATAAAACAAATATTCTCTTATCACCAAACATTCCATTGGCGATCATAAGAGGAACGATGCATGTATGCACCCTAAACTACAGGTTAACCAATACAGGATCTAGCATCTATCTACTATCAAACAAACATGCACACACACCAAGAAAGAATTAGGGCGAAACTTAAGTTTAGGGTACTCAGCTGTTCCTCCCCACTTTGGATCACCAACTTTTTGTCGCCAAGAGCAAGACAGTTTCGATGCGAGGATATTTGTAATGGGTGCATAGTGTGCGTTTTAATGGTGTCTTGTGCACGCTATGCCTACAGCATCCGCGAAGGGAAAATTCCGCATGCGCGGCATCTAAGTGGGTTCCAGGCAAATTTTTTAATTTAAAAAACAACAGGGGCTTGGATTTCAGCAAAGAGGGGAACCTAGTAGCTTCGCGTTTTCATTCAATGCGAGGAATCCACGTTTTTTCCCTTAATTCCAAAGTTCTCACCTCAAAACCTTCCTTCGTCAAAATGTTAACAGGCGGAGAGCACACTGGTCTAAACAAATAAAAAAAAATGTCAGAAACGGGACCGATGTGCATGACAGTCAAAACAAACCCACGATCAAAACTGTCAAAATCCAACCGTAGAATTCCAAACGAACTATTATTCAAATTCTATTAAATTGACAAATTAAATCTAAGATAGCACAGAACAAACCAATTAAAACAATGCGCAAGACACCAATATAAGATCGCTGCACGTACAAGACACGAAAAATCTAATATATCCATGTAGTTTACCCTAAAACGTCTTTCTAAACAGTTGTATACAGAAGAAGTAGGAGATATAACCGTCAATGACTCAAAAGATCTCACCCGTGACGAAAAACAATGCCTTTTTAAACAGCTTGCAGCTGTCAATGATCGTGAGCCTCTTAATATCACATGTAAAACTTGTCGAAAATCTGCACCGAGTAAAGCAACCTTTCCTACAAATGGAATGGGCATTTTGTAAGATCCTAAAGGAGACTGTCAACTGCTGAAAAAGCATGATAAACAAACATCTGTC
>BGPR01035331.1:0-16020 GCA_013235015.1 Araneus ventricosus | reverse complement strand
AAAAAAAATCGACGGGAGGCTGTCTCTGCGAAACGGCCGCTGGGATTGAGGGGCGTAGACTTACTTACCTTACTCCACTGTGACTAAAGTAGCTCTATGTGATTATTAACTCTATAGTCTATAGTGACTAACAGTCTAGTGCGACCACGTGACTCTATCTATGTAAAATTCTTCGTGAATTTCACCAACTTTGCAACTCGACTGTGACTAAACCTTAATTCCAAATTCTAAAATTATTTTTACAATCTTCAATGTCTATCTTTCTTTGTTAAATGTAACTGAAACCAACTCTCTATGTTACTTGGTTGCGGAGCTATAAGCGTTTAACTTTAGCACAAAATTCGACGTAAGTCGACAGTTCTTCTGTAATATTTCGCGTGAACTTCAGATCGTTGATTGAATTGCCTTATTCTGCGTGCGCGCGCATTGTTCGCTGTGACGTTATCAAAATTTTTAGTGAGGTTCACCAACTTTGCAGCTCGATTGGGACTAAACTGTAATTCCAAATTCTAAAATTCTTTCTGAAATATTTAATGTCAACCCTTTCCTGTTAAATGAAACTAAAACAAATTATCTATGTCATTTGGTTATGGAGTTATAAGCGTTTAAAAATACCACGAAAAAGCGTTATAATTTTTTCCTTTCCCGACACACCATTAGACCACTATGGAGAGAAGAAAGTCTACGTCATAACTTATATTTAAACACAGTATTGGGTTCTGTTCTGTTCATTTATTGACCATCAGTTTACCACAGATTCTTATAGAAGTTGGAATTATTCTTAATGGACTGTCTGCGAATTAAATAAAAAATAATTTATTTCTTATTACGTTTAATTCTATTAATAACAGCAAAACAGTTATCCGGCTTAATTGCGAGTTCAGTTCTTGGCATTTCTCTCTCTTTTAAAACTCCAAATTATTGCATTTCTTTCAACGTGATGATAGTTATAGAGTGGATAATATATGTGATTTGCTTTCCACTTAAGCGGGTACCTCATATACAGGGTTGAGAACCTGCCTCTCGCTTTCCGGTGGGATATAGTATTCGTGGGGTTTGAATTACCTCCGCGGTCGTACCTTTGTCCGTCGCATGAGTCTCTCGTAATCGGGGCTATTATGAGGGGATCACAGTGCCCGATTAATTGTCGCGGCGGCCTGGTTATTCATGTTGGATCTGCATACCTAGGCTGGTCGGAATAATTCGTTTGTGAATATCTGTAATTTGCGTTATGGGACATCGTTCAAAACGTCCTGAAAGGACAGACCGTTGAACCTACAGCTATCAATTTAATCAGATAGTTACTTGTTTGGTAGTAGGTACTCACAAAGAAGGGGTTTTCAAAACTTTAAATAGAATTTTAGGTAAAAATTAATCGAAATGTTAATGTTTTCCCTCAATAAACTTCACAGCAATTATTGCATAAAAAACTAATTTAACAGCTCTTTAAAATGCAAGATAGAAGAAAGAACTTTTCAGAGATAGATACCACCTTCATTTCCATACAATTTTTTTCCCTAATTTTAATAAACTTTAAAAATATTTTAAGTTTATTCTATAGCAATATTTTCATTGTTTAAGTTACTGCATTTTTAGTCACAGGCGATGCGATGATATTGAATACACTTTTTGTTCAGAATTATCGTTGGTATATAATTGAACCGCTTGATTTTAAAAGGGGACTTCTGCATTCTTGGCCGAAATTACATTTTTATTTTCGTTTTTAATTTGATGAATGTGAATGCATAGTTGGTGTGAAAACGGGGCTTCTACCATTCAGAATCACGCTACTGAGGAGAACAGGAGGATTATAATTGAAATTAAGAAGAAATTAAAGTTAACCAAAATAAAATTGCAGTGGGTCAGAGCTCACAATGGAACTATAGGAAATGAGAGAGCAGATGCACCTGCTAAGCTTGCCGCAAGTAAAGATCAAACAGACATTGAATTTGGTCCTTCAGAAGTTCAACTTAGGTATAGAGGCAAGGTACTACTTGCTACGAAATGGCAAGAAAGATGGAGTAATTCAGCAAAGGGATCGTACACTAAGAAATTTTTCAAAGAAGTTACATTCAATAGACTATAAGGTAACTTCTACTATAATCAAGTGTTGGCAAGTCAAGATCAAATAGACATTGAATTTGGTCCTTCAGGAGCTCAACTTAGGTATAGGGGTAAGGTACTACTTGCTACGAAATGGCAAGAAAGATGGAATAATTCAGCGAAGGGTTCATGGACTAAGAAATTTTTCAAAGAGGTTAAATTCAATAGGTTATACGGTGACTTCTACTATTACCAAGTGTTGACAAGTCACGGAGTGTTTGGTGCGCATCAAGCGAGACTATTCGGCAAAGAAGGAGGCTGTCCATCTGGTGAGCAACTTGGGACAATTGAGCACATTTTATTAAAATGTAAAGTTTGGCCAAAAAGCTGGCTTCAGAAGGATTTTTCTGACGTGGTATTTTATTGGCCTTTCAAAAAGGGCACTATTGACATCCTTAAAAACTCATGTCTTTACGTTTGGTAAGTTGTTGGTATGGTGCTCTTACTGCGTTCCTTTTGTTTTATTTGTTATGAAGCGGCGGTGGAAACTCAGACCTACACGAACATTTCTGTGGTTTTGGAGAAGGAGTTGCCTGTATTTGTGCTGAGTAGGCTATGTTCACAAAATTCCGCACGGCTTTGGCCAGATCGGAGGAGCTTAAGTATTTGGTACATTAGCTCCGCATACATTCATAACCCCGTTGTAGTGAAGTATCAAAGCTTCCATGTGATATTAGAAGAAGACTTCTACCTACCACATTACCTAAAACAATGCCACGGTGCGATGTTTCCGATTAGAGATTCGAATCGCCGTTAAATTTTTTAATAGAATGTTCTTTCCAAAATTCAGAGACCAGGAACCAACTTTGTAGTGTTTACTTTCCGTAAGAGTTCAAAACTTTCACTTTCGATTTAGCTTTTCGTTTCGATTTCTGTTCCGTTATGGGCTCCGGGAGAATTCGTTGCTAGGGATGGGAAAAACCTACCGGTTTAAACCGAAAACTGGTTTTTTGCTTCGGCTAACCAGTTTTTTCGGTTATTTTTTGTCCCTGTTATAAACGGGTTTTTTTTAAAAAAAAATCCAATAACCGAGTGAAAAACCCAGATCGGAAGGCAGGCTCGATTTTTTGTTTGATTAGACTAAAATTTACCAAGTTATAAAGGTTTGAATTTCATCATCTTCGGCCAATCACCGACAACCGCTTCCTCAAGGCGTCTGTTGGTTGGCGGATTACTGAAACAGTCTTTATGAATATATAAATATTGGCCAATGGATTGATTTCCTGCAAAAACAATACTAATAAAAAAATTTTTCTGCAAACGGCGTCTGTTTTTCGCAGCCAAAAAATATTTATCTTTAGTCGGAAGTTCTGTGGCGTCCGAAAGATTAGTATCTACGTTCAATAATGTTGTTTCCGATGAGAGGTGTCGACTCACTGATAAACACTTTGCTGAAAGAGTCGTTATGAGCAGATTAGATGATAAATATTGGCCAATGAATTAATTTCCTGTGAAAACAATGTTAATAAAAATTTTTGTCTATAATACTTACTTATTGCAATAATTACTCATTTATTATTATTACATATTGTATTATTACTTATTTATAATCATTACTTATTACATTAATTAAATATAGTATTAATACTTACTTATTGTATCTTATTATTAATAAAAAAATTCTGTCGACAAACGTTGCTTTAAAAAAAAACCGAAAATAGGTTTTTTCAAAAACCGGTTAATTTGAGCGGTTTTAACCGCTAGGTTAAACCGCAGGTGAAAAAAATCGGTTTAACCGAAAACTGTTTTTTTTTAAATAACAGCCATCCCTATTCGTTGCTGCCCTTGGTAATCTTTTGATATCCCTCTTTCATTTGTTTATCTACGATGCGGTGGCGCCAGCAGATAATGATGCGATACAGTTCTATAAATCTGACACGCAGTATTCTTGCTTGTTTTGTGTGATATTCGTTACTCAATCATGAAATTCTTTCACGAAAGTAATCATTTTCGGAATTAAAACTGTTTCTTAGTCGCTAAACCGCTGTATAAGAGATTCTGTTTTTCCTCTTCTACTAGTTCTGCGAAAAGAATGTCTTGATTAACTTCTATATTGAGCAGATATGCTTAATGAAAATCAACTCCAAAATGCTCGTTTTGACAGACAGGTGTTTTACATTACAGAAAAAATTATAAAGCTATATTTTCCCAAAATCAATTGTTGTATTATATGAGTAGTCTGTTGTGCAACAGATTGGAGTTGGATTAATTTCAAAACAGCACTCTTATGTACAGTTTTCAACTGCCAAAAATAAATCCACCAAATGATAGTTGGTTCCTAATTGTATGATAGCCTCCATTATTCCTCAATCATATTTTAGCTTGGTCTAAACTAGTTTTGAATGATTTAACAATTAATAAATAAAATAGCCTACTTATTGCATTTGTGACTTCAATAAGGACAGATTTTTTTCAATAAACTAATAATTACGCATTAACAATTAGTTTTTAAATTTATTTATTTATCAAAAATTTCATTTGAACAAGTAGTTTTTATTAATTAATTTTATTAAAATATTCTTTTAGTTAACTAGTTTTTAATTAATTATTTTAACTTTTAAAAAATTCATATAAATTATTTCTCAATCAATCAATTTAATTCACAAATTTCCCATAAATTATTTCTCAATCAATCAATTTAATTCACAAATTTCATAAAAGCAATTAGTTTTTTTAAATTATCTAACTTAATTAACAAATTAAGTCCAAAATTCATTTATAAAATTATTTTTCCTGTATTCAGTTTCCCCATTCTTTCTTATAGATCCGTTTCCACATATGGTTCAAATACGAAAAATCCTGCCTCGTTGGGTTAATGGTTAAAATACATACCAGTGTAATGAAGGCACACTAAAATTAAAAACCGAATGAACTTGAATAAATTTATGTTTAAAAGAAAATCCCGGAAGCATCTATATCGAGTAATTAAAAAAGAAGTAATAAGAATAACATTTATGCGAAATAACTACTTATATTTGATGTCTAACGTCGTTTGAGAAACCTCCTATTTAGCCGTATAACATTCTAATCAGGAATATGTGCTATTAATCAATGACGAAAAAGTTTAAAGGAAAAATAGTTCTTAGAAGTTTAAAACTAACCAGATTTAATCATAAGAAGAATATTTGTTCTAGTTATGTTTTAAGAATTACTGCTAATTATTAAAAAAGCACTGCAGATTTTTAATTGAAATCTAAATGTTTGTTTTTAATTTGATATTGGCCACTATTGTGTTTGTTAATTATAGAGTAATATTTGGATTTCCAAGAAAAATAATATAATTCTGCGATTGTAATATACTGTAGGTCTAGAATAATAATAAAATTTCTTTCCTTTGTTTTTAACTTTCAATAAGTAAGCTGTTCATTATAAAATTAATTTTATTATCTTATAGCAATAAATAGAGAAAAAAAATTCATGTTGTCCCAGACTTAGTATGTTAACATACGTATTTCATCAAATTAATTATTAACTGATTAATTCCCAAGTCGCATTTTTTCAATAATATTTTGTGTACTAATAATACATGTCGTGGAACTTACTATAAAATTTCTAAAAAAATTCTGCCTGAAAAATTTGTTTTAATGCCTTAATTCCTATTAATGCAAAAAAAAAGATTTAAAATTGTCTGAAATTCCGGAAAAAACACCTATTCTTTCAGTTGTATTTACTGATATAATTGTTAAATCCAAGTAAATTAATTAATAAATAATTGAACAAACTTATCCTTTTCTTCTTAGCATCGCAGAAAAAACTATTTTCGAGTTTCTTGAAAATAAAAAGACTATATTATCAACCGAACGCTTGATACAAGTTACCATTGGCTAAATATAGAAGAAACAAATTCTTAAAAATGCTACTTTTTGTTGAAAAAATAATTCCTATGAGTTTATAATGCATTTTTAGAGCCATTCCTAAAAATGCACGCCAGACACTAATGGATTAACAGAGTCTGCTATTTTATAGTAGAGGCAGTGGCGGCTTGTGAGCTCAGAAACAAAGAGGGCTGCAAAAAATTGTTTACCACGAGAATACAGTTTTAAAAGCTACTTTAACTCCATTCAGACCAATTTTTTAAATCCCAAATCCTGATGTGAGATTTCCTGCTTTTCAAACAAAGCAAATAACCAGCATATGACATTTTCTATTAGTTTTACTAACAAAAATTAAAGTGAATGTTGATGTGACGATTCCTCTGACGAAACAAAAATAATAATAATCAGAGCTCCACATACACACTTCCCTCTTTGCCCAGTTCACTCGATAACACTCTTTCAAAAATGAATTTCAAATAACTCATATACAGAAAATTTATTTTTAGGCTAAAACATATTAAATACTGAAATAGTCTAAAAATTTGGAAGTTTTAGAATAGTAATATTTGCTTGAATCTGTCGTTGCAACACGAACCGAAACTCACAAACAGCCATTGAGATCGCAATTTGTGTGAGAGTGAGGGAAAAAAGAAAATATACTAAAAAGAGCATCTTTCTTTCGTTCAGTTGGCTCCGTGCCAGCCAGATCTGTGTTGACTTTTAGCCCATAGGCCTTCTAAATTAAAGGAAGAAAGAGTTGCTTTTTCACTCCGGATTTTCTGCTGAGTGAACGGAGGGGGAGGGTGCAGATTTTTTTTGCACCTCAGACCTGCGCCTCTCTTCGTTTTGATTCATGTTATGCCTTTTTATTCAGTTTTTTTTTTATAGCGGGGAACGCTCAGAAACGAGGAGGGCTGAAAAAAATATTTATCAAGAGAACACAAATTTAAAAGCTACTTTATCTCTAAGTAGGCGAAGTTTTTTTATTCCAAATCCAGATTCTGTCGACGTAACACGAACCGAAACTCACAAACAGCAATTGAGATCGCAATTTGTGTGAGAGTGAGGGAAAAAAGAAAAGTATATTAAAAAGAGCATCTTTTTCTCGTTCAGTTGGCTCCGTGCCAGCAGAGCTGCTCGGCCTTGCAGCCCATAGCCCGTCTAAGCTAAAAGCAGAAAGGGTTGCTTTTTCTCTCCGGATTTTCTGCGCAGTGAATGGATTTCGAGGGGGGGAGACTACTTTGCAGCTCAGACCTGTGTCTCACTTCTTTTGGATTCATTTTAAGTCTTTTTCAATTATTTATTACTTTTTGCATTTTCGTAAGTCACTAAACTCTGAGAGTGGAAAAGTAAGCAAATAAGATTAAAAAGGAAAAATACATGTTTAAAAAATAATTTCAGGGGTGCTGCAACTCTGCAGCCCTAATGGACCAGCCGCCACTGAGTAGAGGTTCACTTGGGTCTACAAATAAAATATTTACTTTTTAAAAATAAGTATAAAAATGGAAAAAGATTTTAAAATCCCGCTAAGTACAAAGTAGGAAATAATATTTTTATTAAAAATATGAAGGTCAAAACCACATCTTAAAAGTATGAAATGCTGCACTTGAAATTTCAATTTAAGGAATTTTAGTCGCACTTTTAATATTTATAATTTTTTATGAATTTTCATGAGGTTTCATTCTTATTATATTCATAGGGGCTCAATTGCCTTTCAACCCCTCACAATTTTACGATTTGGTCAATATTTTTTGTATCAATATTTTTTGTGCAAAAATTGTAAATTATTTAAAAGTACGCTAATAAAAGAGTATTATTTAAAAATACCTTTTGAATCCCATTATTTTCTACTTTTTAGTCTTTATATACTTAAAATCCGTTATTATAAATATTATAGAATCTGGTAATCTGTACCAATCAGTTTCATTGCGTATTGTTGCGTAGTTCGGATGCCATTTGCGTGACCGTAGTATATTCTGCTTTTATAATCAACGAATTGAATCATTTACATTCATTCTGTATTTGCATGTTCCCAGGTGGCAACATGATCCAGATGCAAATGAATATTGAATAAATAATTTTAATTAAGCAATCTGGATGAAATTCTTGAATTAATTAATCCTGATAAAATTCATTAATTTCTTAATCTGGAGGAGAGGAATAATTATACACAAGAAGTATTCTCAAATTGTTTTTTTAAAATTGTTTTGTTAAATTTTCTTTTTAACTGAGAAATAATAAATCTCTAAAATCACTATTTTGTAGAAACTATCCAAACTCTTTCGTCACCTCATTTGAGGTAGTAGATTGGTAGCTTTTTTAAAGGAAGCGATTATTTGCAGGCACTATACCTACGGATAAAATGTTATTTACACGTACTGTAGCTATGAATAAAACGTTAGTTGCAGGTACTCATTCATTATTACAAACAAAATGCGTTACATGTTATAGATTATAAAGTGGAAAAAAGTGTAATGTTTTTTTTTCTAAAATTCACTAACAGGTGGCACTACCCGTATGGGATAAATTTAATTGAATTAAACAATTTACTGATAATTAAGCCCTAAAAATATTAAAATATTGTACTGTTGTTTAATTCGCAAGTGTAAAAATTACAGAATGGAAAATACATATAAATAACGCTTTATCTATTGCTGCAGTGCATACAAATAACATATCAATTGTAATTACAGTACCTGCAAATAACATTTTATTCTTTGGTGCAGTACCTGCAGATAACGTTTTCTCTGCAGGTACAATACCTGTAAACAACGAATTATACGTAGGTACAGTACCTGCAAATAACATTTTAACCGCAAGTACAGTACCTACAAATAGCGCTATCATTTTTTAATCCAAAATTGTTTAGTTTTTATTCTTATTGCATTTAGAAGTTAACTTAGTTCTATTGAAATGTTGTATTCGAGTTCTAGAAGGTAATACGAAGTTAAATTTTTTACGTATTTTGAAAAATTATCAGTTGAAAATAGTCTGCTTCTCGTGCAAAGAATATATTTCAAAACATTTTTAAATAAATTTTGATCCACTTTTAAACGTACGTCGGTGAATCTGCCAAATTCAAACATACATCCTCTGCAATGGGTGTATGTTTGAATTTGGCAGGTCGCAGAGACCTGGTTGGTGACAGAGTCTGAGATTCGTGACCTAAGAGTCTCGAGTAGTTCGAGATCCAATTCCAAGGAAGATTTTCTACGTATATGGGTCTGGCCCACGTTAAATCTCTTGAGGGTCAAACTTCCACCCGCTGGTGTGGTGAGGGAGTTTGGAGAGGGGGTGCCGGCTTAAACTTAAGTCGGTGAATCTGCCAAATTCAAAAATGCATCCTCTGCAATGGATGGATTTTGAATTTGGCAGGTCGCGGAGAGCTCGTGACAGAGTCTGATATTCGCGACCTAAGAGTCTCGAATGGTTCGAGATCCAATTCCACGGAAGAGTTTCGATATATACGAGGAAGTTTGGTGTGGTGAAGAAGTTTGGAGAGGGGGTGCCGGCTCAGGTGTCGTCTTCCTCACGCGAAAAGCTTCAGTATTGCACGGTGCTTTCTAAAATTATCCTCTTGTGGTTTTAAAATAGGGACGTTAATCTAGCCTATCAAAATGAATTTTAAATGAGCAATTATCAGGCATCAAATTTTAATAAATTCAATCTTATTCCTGATAACTGTGCTTCCTTTCAAGACGATCCGTAACAAATAAAACGAAAATTCGATGTCTATTTTTCTGCCTGACGTAAACTTTTAATTATTAATAAACAAATGGTAGTTCGAACATAGCACTGAGTACACATTCTGGGTAAAAGTAAGCTTGATTTTACACGAAACTAAAATATTTCACAGAAGAGTTTTGATGGTATTGTGTATTTAGTAGCCAAGACTCTCTTTTGCTTTGTAAATAGGACATATTTAAGAGAGGATTTAAAGCAAATTTCGTAGTTATGTTGTTTTTCTCCCAAAAAGAAGCATTTCGGTCAGCATTCTAAATGGAATTTTTACTATCTTTGTTCTGATTCGTACTCCCACTTTCTACAGCAGTTAATTCTTTTGTAATTATTTTCAATTATTATTGTTGACTTAAATATAAATGCTTCCGATGTTTAAGAAAAATGCAATGGGAGGATTTAAAAAAATACTTTTTGGACTACCAAGGAAAATATTCATCTGAAAGTTTGGTATTCTAAAACATTTGAATTAAAAATGTGTTTATCAAAGGCTTAAATTTCAAGACACGTGCCATATGAAAATTTTTGTAATTTTCATTGATTTTTCTGGTTCTGTTTCTTAGTACGGAGAATAAGCGTTAATTTAATCAAACTCTTCCTGGAAATTATTTTCTTCACCAGGAAAGATTTTATTCTGGAAGGAAAATGTTTATTCTATTTTATGTTTTGAAATTAATTTCAACATTAAACGAAATCCATATTCTTCGTAGAGATTTCATTTCAATGAAAGGAATATTCATTGATGGGAAAAATTTATTCTGTAAATTAGGCAATTTAGAATGCGCTTTGCAGGTCTTCACTCACAATTAAGATTATATATAAATCTATATATTAAAATTATGTATATATAAAGCCTTAAAACTATGAAAAACTGATGTATAAGAACAGAATTTAGTTTTGAGCTACGCATGAAACTTTTTTATAATAGTAAAATTTGTCTAATTTCTAGAGATTCTTTCTAAAGTCTTAAAACGCGTAGAATACATATTGTATCATTCACGGGTGACGCGGCCGATCATAGTTTTCGTATCACCTTCAGCTAACATTGACTATAATGAAACAATGATCTTATATTTTACGTGAGTATCAATATTATTTAAACGCAGTTCTGCAATCATCACCAATCATTATTATGCAATTTTATTTAATTTCATTTGTTTCAGGTTTCTAAAGACGAGATTTTGAAATCGAACTAGGGCTTTTGAAATTTTGTGCACTAATGCATTCCTGATAGAAATACATTATATTAATATTTTCACAACTTAATTTTCAGTTAATTGGCTAGTTTTAGTTAATTTTGATTCCGTATTAATGGCACCATCTGATAGCGAATTTGAAAAAAATTCATTTCAAGATTCCATGATATTTATAATAATGAATTATAAATTAAGGGCTAAAAAGGAGAAAATAAATAAATTAAAATATTCTACTTTTTATTACACAAGTAAAATTTTTGTTTATTGACCCACTAACTGCTTATCCTGCGCTTTCCGCGGGTTGGAAGTAAGTCTATTTTCTGCTGGTGCATCATGTTATTTTCGCAAGCTTCCATGACTGGTTTACTTCCTACCCATGAGCTTGCTAATGGGTAGTAAAACTTTGTACTACTTGTTTTAAAAAGTTAAATCGTATTATATACTGTAGTGCACCGTGCTGCCCCATCCTATTCTGATGTATATAAGTCAGTATCCACCTCCGCACAGTGGGAATTCCTTTTGTCTAGGGTTAAGATGCTCGATGCGGGACCCAAAGGTCCCAGGTACTAAACTACGCACTGCCACAGTGGTGACTACCGGTCGAAGTACACACACACTTACCTTCAGTCCAACTTCTAAATGGCAGCACCAAAAATCACATCAATTCCATCTTCTGCTACATTCACCAGATTGCAGCACAACAACTCCTACAGCAACGCAGCCCTCCGAATTCAAAGTCTATGACAAATTTCATAGCACAAAGCTTGTGCACAAACATTCGGGGCAGCAATCTGCGCATATGCACGCAGCACACGGAAGATATGCTGCTATATTCAGGTAATATCAAACAAGCTGGGGGTTGCTCCTGTAGTGCACCGTCCTGCGCCATCCTATTCTTATGTATATAAGTCAGTATTAACCTCCGGATAGTGAGAATTTTTTTCGTCTAGTGGTTAAGATGCTTGACTCGGGGCCCCACGTCCAAAAACACACACTGCCATAACACTAATAACGCCTTGCATGTAAACAACAATTCGTTCGTTTCAACGGTATTTGAACGTGTCTTCAAACTTTGCATCTAAATAGTAATTATTAAAAATCCGGCATTCGGATGGTTAATGTGTTTTCAAAAATTGTTTTTATTAAACTTATCAATTTCGAGTTCACTATTTCAAACTGCATTGACTATAATAAAACAATGATCTTATAATATGAGTGAGTGCAAATATTATTTGGATGCAATCAGGAACCTACCACTACCATACACTTTTTGTTAGAAATAGAATAACTGTTAGCTGAATCAAGACAGAGTCCATTTTCAATTTATAAATAGCATTTATTGATACGAATTCTATCTTCTTGATAGATCTTTAAAAAAACTGTTAAAAATATTACATAAAGGCAACTGATACATCATACACTTCCATAGCCAAAGAGGAGAGTGCTAGACTGACACGCTATAGTCACTCACACAGGAGAGAGATAAAATACAAGGCTTTTATATAAGAATATTTGACGTCATACAACAACAAAAACTGATACCGTACGGCACAAAAGTAATAACAATCAGCTTTACCATACAGCACGACCGATTATCACTAACTCTTTTATTTAACTAGACTTGTTTTATTTTTGATGTGCTAAGTATGTGCTGATTGGTGTACAAAGATATTAAAACAAAATAAGGAAAGTTTTAACTGTAATAGAGGTGAAATACAATAATATTAACAGAAAAAACTTTTTTCAGACTATGTTTAAAAGACTGTTTTGAATTTCTTATTTGTGGATAAATATTTTCTTCCTTATTTTGCTTCTAGTTTTTTCAGGAATAGGTTTAGGCCTCAGAGGAAAATTTTAATTTCGACCTTAAAGTCATTTTCCTCGACAGAAAACCTATTCTAATTTTGAATCTGCATGGATGGAGGCTTCTGATGAAATCATCCATCGGATTCTTCTTCCTCCTAGTTCCTTTTCATTCGTTTTTTGTTAATATTATTGTATTCTTACATCTATCACAATTAAAACTTTCCTTATTTTGTTTTAATATCTTTGTCTTCTCATTTTTTCCTGGATGATGCTGCACTTGCGCGCATCACATAAATTGCTTTTTGTCTTTATTAGATATATTTTCCATCCTGATTGGTGTGCAATATTGAAAACTTCCTTATCTGCTGCAAATCGGAATGCTTATAATATAATAACTGATGTTCAAAAATTAAGACATTAAGATTTTTAGTAATGGTTGATAATATAACTACATTTTAAAATGCATGCTTTGGGGATGATTCCCAGTTCCAGAACCTCTTCTATTTGCATATTTGGCTTATATTTATGAAATGACTGATCTATTCCCTTCATTGGAATTATCCAATCTATTTCTCAATTAGTTCATTGAATTTATTTATTTTTTTTATTTTATTTTTTATCGTTTTGAAACTAGGTGAAAGAATTTTTGCTGGACCTCGTTATTTTGAACCATTTTCGAGAACAACATTCTTGAGCCTATAAACTACTCTAAACTTCTGTACCCCACAAACATGAGTATGTTTGAACCACGTTGAGAGGTTTTAAGTTCACCAGGTGAGCATACAGGATGGATTTTAGGTGAAATAGGATCGCGGGGTAGTTTTCTTCCAGTTCTGGGACCAAAGCCCAAATTATCACGCTGCCTCTGCCTGCAAAATTTCTGAAATACTTTCTCCAAACTTCGTAATAGATTTAGTATATGAAAATCCAGATTGCTGTGGAGATTTAAGCACACCAAGTGTCCTATTTTTGAAAACCTTTGCGGCATTCGCTCAAAAATTCTCTGCATTTTTTGAACGTCGAGTTATTTGAAACAAGATTGTGAAGATTTAAATACAAATGCCCGGTATGACAAACAAAATTACCATTAGAACTATGTCTGCTTTGGCATTTACACTAATTGTACGGAAAAAGATATGAAAATAAAAATTATTTAAACTGCAATACATAGATCTTTTAGTTCGATTAGATTTATGCTTCGTTTTGAAGCTATTACAGGGCTATTTTGAGGTAGACCAAATAGTTTTTACACAAGATCTATGATGGAAATCTGACCTGGCATCCGGCTCTCGAGAATTCAACACCACACGAACCTTTTTCCTTACAGGCGGTACTGTTGTACCAGAAAACTTTTTACCTTTGAATGCGGGTCGGTACAACTGCTGTACCGGACACAAGTGAGGATTTCACTCCCTGCATTCAACGCAGCTCTTCTGGTTTAAATCCCCTTAGCCTAAAGGTTAAAGACGACGCTTGTGTAGGGTAGGATTGATTGAAAAATACTTCTCGCCTTCCTTTCGTCTCTCTGACCCTGGATCTTTTATTAAAAGAACAGGGAGGAAAGAAAGGACAAAAATCCCATACACTCAAAGACAACACTATCGAAATTAATCATTTCTTTCCCAATGTGAAAATAAAAGTGAACTTCGGTCTCTATCGGATTGGACATTCAAGAGTTCATTCGTGCCTTTCTGACGTTGATTCGGATTCTAACGAAGCAGATTATCTGGATTGTGAACATTACCGAATGAAACTTTTAGCTCATCGAAATATTATTGGTCATTCTTCAACAGCTGCAGCCGAAACTGTTAGATATTTATTTTTCCAATAAAAAAAAAGAAAAAGGTTACTTACCGAAAAGCTGAAAGCCAAGCGAACAAAAATTGTATCTTTTTTTCCAAAAAAAACATCAAAAATTTCCAAATAAAATATTTTTTCCTTTAGATGATTCTTAAAAATCGCCTTATCAGAACTAAAGAATGAGGGCTTTTTTAAAAGTGTATTTTGTACTTTCAACCCTGAAACTTGTATAGAGCGGCCACCTCACTCAGCGGCCAATTTTCCTTGGAACAGAGAGTGGCGGCTGTAGAGAGGTTTCACTGTACTTGGATGATCGAATCCCATGGCTAAAATTCAAATAAATCCAATCACATTTTTAATGATTCTTCATTTTCAAACGTAACAAAGTTAAACCGTTTGTCACAAATCTTTTTAAAGAAACTCATTCTTGCCTTTCTACATGATGAAAATTAAGAATTACTAGTCTACAACAAACACCCGAGTAATAAATTCAACTACATTCCATAGCACCAAGCACACATTCTGGGTGAATTTAAACTTGATTTTGCGAGAAACAGAAAGCTTTAACTGTAAACTTTAGATGGCACTATATATCTAGAAAATAATCTTCTCCGTTGCACTGTGAGAGGGACTTATTAAAAGGGGATTTAAATCATATTTCGTTGCTACGATATTTCATCCCGAAAACAGAAGTATTGCGTGTTATGTATTCAATGGAATTTTTATTGTCTTCGTTTCTAATTTACAAACGCACTTGCTACACCAGTTCATTCCTTCATAATTATTTACAATGAATGAAATTGTTATTGCTATTTTTAGTATAAATAAATTCGAGATATTTGAGAGAAATGTAACTGAAGTACGTTTTTGTTTGTTTGTTTATATACTCTCTTAAATGTAATGAACATAGAAACAACGTAATGCAAAATCTTACATTACATTGCAATTACTTATTACAATTTGTATAAGTAATGTAAAATCTTACTTTACAAAACAATGCAATGTAAAATCTTAAATGTAATGAACATAGAAATGTAATGAAATAGATCGAAGAAAGGTGTTCTGAAAATGTTTGAATTATTTGAAATCTGAAAACATTTGAATATTGAATAGATATAAACAAATTCCTCGGATAAATGTCATATATGTAGTTTCTTTTATAATTAATGAATATATAGCTGCGTTTTCCTTAATTTTTACAACAAGAAATCGAAACTGATTCTATTTTTATGTTAAGATGGGATTAAATGTGCAGAGCGCATTCGAACGTATTTTTAACCGTATTATGCAAGATATCTATTAAAATCTATATAAACTATCTATATAAACTACTAACTAGATAATCTATATATCTATATAAACTACTAACTATATAATCTATATATCTATATAAACTATCTAAAATAGTTTTAAAAATTCGTTCTGAATTTAACTTTAGTTTGATTAATTAAAATTAATTAATCAAACTAAGTGTAATTTCTTTAATTGAAATTTCTTTACCGAAAAGCCTTCCTTCTTTTCTCAAAAAATGTAACAAATGGAGCATTCTACTAATAAACTAT
>BGPR01035330.1:0-16020 GCA_013235015.1 Araneus ventricosus | reverse complement strand
GACTTTATTTCAGCAATTAAGCTATTATTTACCAATTAATTTAAGATAAAAGTGCTGCGTAATGGGTTCCTGTGTTGCATTCAACTGTATTAATAGGAAATCTAAGAAAATTCCCGGCGTAACTTTTCACAGGTAAGATTTTGTTTTGTAAACTGACGATCTTGTTTGTCAATTTGAGTCTTTGCAAAATCGTGTATATTTAATGGCATTAACTGTTCATTTATCCTGAATATTTGTTGTTTATTTTTAACAGCGGTCTTTTAAAATTAATGAGGTGTGTTTTCGTTTTTTCTTTAAAGAAGTACTGTATAACATGAAAGTTCTATACTCAAAACAAAATTTCTCAATTTTTTATCTATTGATCTGAAATTTTCATAGAAATGGTGTGATATTATTCTTATATTGTCAAAAAATTAAGCAAAATTAATTAATAGGTAAATTATGTATTTTTTTTGAAAAAAATATTGAAATGAATCTAAATATTGTAAAACTTCAAAATGTTCCATGCGCATTAAAACAACACAAAAATCTAAGTTCTCAGGCTTTTTAAATAGATCATGATATAGTTCTACATAATATTTTACATGTTTAGCATTACAGAATTCACATTTTTTGCTTCAAATTTATCCTAAAATTTCATTGAGAAAATTCTATAAATAAACTTAAAATTTCTAGGTAACATATAAACAAACTTGAAACAACTTATGTTTTATGAAATAATAATTTTCACCCTATAGTTGATGTTTTCTACATAATATACACCGATATTAATGAATTGTTTTCAAAATATGGGTATAAAAATTATTTCAAGATAATATCACATTCGAAGCACCTATATATACATTTCTTCTCACCAAATGAAATATGAAAATTATAATTAAAAAAAATCTTTATTCAAAAATTATTTTACAAATAACAATATTTTCTTTTGTGAAGTACTTTTTTATCATGTATGTGTTCATAGAGAAGTTTAATTCAAATAAAAAGTCAAAGCAGATAAAAAAAAAAGCTGTTGCATATGCAATTTCTTCATATTTTGTTTTAGTCTGCATGAGATAAAAACACACTTGAAACAACTTATGTTTTATGAAATAATAATTCTTTACCTTGTAGATGATGTTTTCTGTATAATATATGCAAATATTAATGAATTGTTTCTGAAATATGGGTATAATAGTTATTTCAAGATAATATTACACTCGAAGCACCTATATATGCATTTCTTCTCACGAAATGAGATATGAAAATTATAACAGGAAAAAATATTTATTCAAAAATTATATTACAAATAACAATATTTTCTTTCTAAAAATACTTTTCTATCATGTATGTGTCCATAGAGAAGTTTAATTCAAATAAAAAGTCAAAGCAGATAATAATAATTAAAAAACCTGCTGCATATGCAATTTCTTCATATTTTGTTTCAGTCTGTATAAGATAAAAACATACACAAAACCATATTTATATTTATACTTATACTTATATTTGTGAAATAATCATTTCTTGATATCACCATAATGTCAATAAAAAATCCTTAATATCAAGAGAAAAATAAATACACCAAAATAATTCTTTTTGCAAATGATTGCTAGTAATTTGTTTCTTTATAATAGATCAAAATAAAAAAAAGTCGAATTTTTGGTCGATTTTTCGCATTTTCAACATCCATTGTACCCTTAATTCAAGTTCAGACATTTTAATTGTTTTGACTCTGCAAAAGCAACATATTTTATTACTTTTTTTCTATTTAGTTTTCCAAAAGATGAAACAAGACGGGCTTCCTGGATCCATGCTGTCCGCCGAGAGATTTTGGTGCCTTCCTCTGCTGGCAGAATTTGCTCGGATCATTTTCCCGAACACATGATGGACAGAACATCCTTTGCATGTGTTAGATTAAGAGAGAGGGCAGCTCCATCAACTTTCAAATTTCCACCTCATCTTCAGAATGTATTGTAAAAGACACACTGGCTATTAAAACTATGCTCATATGACATTACAAACATCAAATCAAATAGTGTGTTTCATTACATTTCATGGCTTTGCTTTATTTTTTCTTAATTAAAATTTAATTTGGTATAATATTTTTGTCTAATCCTAGTTGTACTTAAATTTTTCAGGTTATGAAAGAAAACCCCCATTTCAAAGAGATTCTACTCAACCTTCGGCTTCATCTACCTCTCAGATGGAATTTCAAGAAATTCCATCTGAGAGGTAGGTTGAAGAACTGGATGACTTGGTGCAGGTCAAAAACAAAAAAAATGAAAGTTTTGCAACAAAAAGTGCGTCGATATAAAACAAAAATCAATACTTTGCAAGATTTAATTTCAGATCTTATAAGTAAGAACTTCATGGATGAGGATGCCATTCAGATTCTTACAACAGTATCGGAAGTCAATAAGGAATTCCTGAATAGACAACTGGCGTCAGCCAAGGTAACCACTATGTCCTCCACCTTTTCTCTTGAACTAAGGTCATTTGCTTGAATCTTACATTTTTACTCACCGAGAGCTTATGAGTATGTGCGGTACACCATCGGGTTATCTCTTTCCAATCAACGTAAGTTAAGTCGTTGGTAGCAACACATTGACGGAGCACCGGGTTTCACGAAAGAAACAATTGATGCTTTGAAACTTAAAATAGAGAATACTTCTTTCCCTCTATTTTTTTCATTAATAATGGATGAGATGTCAATTCGCCAACATGTCGAGTTTGACGGGAAAGAAACACATGGACTTATAAACTTAGGTTTTAACCACAATTATCATGACAGCCTTCCATTAGCAAAAATGCTTTTATTTTGCTTCTGGTTTGCATCAATGCACACTTCATACGGCCGATTGGCTATTTTTTCTGCGATGGTTTAAGTTCAAACCAAAAACAGACCATAATTAAGAGTTGTTTGTCCTTGATGGAAGAAAACAACATTAATGTCATTTCCTTAACATTTGATGGGCTAGCAAGCAATTTTACTATGTCAAAACTACTTGGCTGTAGTTTTGATGATACTAAAAAATTGAAAACTAGCTTTATTTATCCCAGTGACGAGAATAATGAAAATAAAAGCATAGCGGTTATTCCTGATCCTCCTCACATGTTAAAACTAATTCGGAATACGTTGGATGAAAAGAAGAGCTTGTTTTCAACTGATCTTATTGATTGGAAATATATTGAAGCGCTGCATAAGTTGCAACAAATTGAAAAGTTTCACTTGGCAAATCAATTACTAGCCAGTCATATAAACTTTACCAAACGAAAGATGAAAGTACAGCTAGCTGCTCAATTCTTCAGCTTAAGTATTGCCGATACAATTGAATATTGCAATGTAAAACTGAAGTTGAAGGAATTTGAAAACAGTGAAGAAACCGTAGAGTTTTTAAGAATTTTTAACGATTTATTCGATTTATTAAATTCAAAATCTGTTTGGCAAAGCGGTCTCAAAAGGGCAATTTCTAAAGAGAATGCCAAAACTTGTTTTGACTTTTTGCATAAAGCAGAGTTATGCATTCACAATTTGAAAGAGAACCGAAATGGACCCAGTATCTTGCAGTCACGAAGAAAAACTGGATTTCTCGGGTTCTTAATATGTGCTCAGTGCCTGAGGTCTATTGTTAACAGACTAGTTTGCTGTAAAGATCCAGTACTAATATATTTTCCTGCCTATAAATTGAGCCAGGATCATATTGAATTGCTTTTCTCTTTAATTCGTTTTCATGGAGGTAGTAACGATAATCCTACAGCTCGCCAATTCAGGGCAGCCTGTAGGAAATTATTAATAAATTCAGAAATCAAATCCGCTGTCACATGAAACTGCATCCCATTAACTGATATAAAAATTTAAAACGTACCAAGTACTCTCTCTTCGAAAGCGGTCATAAATGCAACAACTCCTAGTGTAACATTTCGCGATAGCCAATCTTCTACACAGACATCTAGTGCTCATAATGCTGTTTTTACAGGAGAATTCTTTAGTGAATGCACAAATGACATTATTTTCTACATGGCAGGCTGGATTGTCAAACGTTTAAGTGGCAAATTGAAATGTGAGGTATGTGGTTCTGCACTGTGCCTCAAAGAAACTCCAACTTCGTTGTTACTGATTTCCTTCAAATCAGAAGGCGGACTAGTTTATCCATCACATGATGTATTCTCTATTTGTAAAGAATGTGAGATGGCTTTCAGACAAGAAATCCTTAAAACCAATTGCAAAGACTCAAAAATACTTATCATGAAAAATTCTCCCAGTGTTCTTGCCAAAGTTTGCTTTGTAATTATTTTTCAGTTTTATGTGAACATCAGTTTGATACCGGGCCTACTGCAAATCATCTTGTACATCTTATCCGTTCGATTGTGCATCTCTACTTCAAAGTTCGTGTAAATTATTATTGCAAAAATTTATCTTTAAATAAAGAATCAATGAGCTAGTTTTTTAAACACCTTGTTAATTTCAGAGGGCATAAATTTGATACTTGACATTTATATTTTTTCGTTGGTGTTTACTCATTTGTTGAATGTGTGTGCATCTATTAATAATTTGATCTAATTTATATTTTTTCTTTTATTAAAAGCCATTTAAATTTTCGAAACTGTGAAGTTTGTTTCATTTAAACTAGGCATTCTTTATAAAGTTATAATGATGCTTTACTTTTTATTACTTGATGAAACATTAAGGAATCAAAATTCATCAAATTTTTGTTATTATTATTATTACAGGTGTAGAACTGAATTAGCCCTCTGTTTTTTCCGAATCTCTTAGGTGTATCCTACTCCTCCTTGAAGTTTGTAAAACTGGTGCTGAAGCACCATGTATAGTTGTTACAATGGAAAAAGGAAACCGAGTTAATTACATTAACAAGAAAACCATTTCTAATGTTTGGTAGAAAATTTAAAACAATGATTAATTTAAAAATATTCTTTTCATTAATCTTTTATTCTTAAAGACTTTTGTTAACATTTAAACCTTTATTTTAACTTCACAACATTTGTGAAAAATATTTATTTTTAATATTTGTAGATTACAATTTTGTACACTTCATATTGTCAAGTACTTTTCAAAAAAAAGTTATTAGACTTCTCTGTTAATTAATAAACAGTAGGTTATGGACTATGTTTATTACCCGTGGGTTTATTCAAATTTCTGTTGTTGCTATTGTTGATTATTGCTATTCTTTTAGCACATAACAATGTTTTTGCCTTTGAATATCCTAACTACTTAAAAAAAACATATGCATTTGATAATACTGTTTTGTTTGTATTGAAAATAATGCGAGATTTTTAATTGATGCTCTTTGAATAATTTTTTAATTGGAAACTTGCCTCTTTAAATAACAGTAATATATTACTTTTAATGCCTTGATAAAATATAAAGGAACCTAAGTTCCCGAAAATTTCTGTGAGGTTCTTTTTTAATTCAATTGTGAAATTGAGCTATCTTAAAACGTTATTTTTGGAGAGAAAAAACTCTATAAGTTATGAAACAAAACTAATGTTGTTAAAAAAAGTGTGTCCTAAAAAGGTTTTTATATGTTAACAACAAAACTATTTCAAATTTCAATCTCGTTTTTGGAATTTTCCTTCATAAGAGAAAAGGTCCAAGAACTGCCAGCCTACTCCTTCTTCCGCTTGAAGGCAGAGCGGATCTGCAAAAGTTCCTGGTTCTACCAAGATGGCCGCCGCTCCTCTGACAGTTACTTCGCTCGCACCTATAGGGAAGGATAGGAATGCCAACTCCTTCTTACCCATACCTCCATGGGTGAGGCTGGCACAGACCGATCTGTGAATGTCCCATCAAATTTTATGAGCTGAAAATGGAAACGGTCTGTTAAGCCCTCCAAATGTATTGAAACAGAGCGATGGTGAATGTCTAGCTTTAGGGATCAAAAACAATTCTACTCACTGAAATACCGATATCTTTCTAAATCTTAATAGTATAAAACTTGAGTTTTTACATAACCTGTCCTGTCATATGTATGTGGCTTTCAAATTATAAAAGGAAAATTATACTATGTTCCGCACATTCCCAGTAAAAACTTATTTAGTAGAAATAATCATATTTCCTCTAATAATCAAAGCATTAACTTCAAATGTTAAAGCAATGCTTCGATAAAATATTGTCATGTATTCTGTATATTTCGTATAATTTGGTTGAAAACTCTATAATAAGCAGAAAACGTGAAGAAAAATTTAATGTTTTTTGAGGTAACCTTTATATTTTCCCTAATATGCATTCTATTTTTACCAAAATATAAGTAAGAATTGCGCGCAGAATATAAAACTATTGATGAAAGTGGCAAATAATTAGCAGGTTTTTGGTGAAACAGGGTGAGCCTATAATTTTCTTTTTCATCACTTTCTGGTCAGTCCTGTAGTGACCTAATCTTCGTGAGTTCCGATTATACTTCCCACGTCTTGTTGAGTCAATGCCACGTAGGTTAAACTAGGGATACTTGACCCTACTTTTACTTTATCTTATATTTCTTGAATATTTGAATTGTAAGTATCATAAAAAGATTTAGTTTTAAGAATGAGATACATGCTTATGATAAATTGATATCTCATTTAATCCAAAAATAAATACATTTCATGAAATCGAATAGAGTCAAGTATCCCTAACTTTATAGATGCTTGATCCTATATGCAAAACTACTTAAATTCTTTTGATAATATGCATGTACGCAAAATTCAGATATTAGATTATAACTACTGAATTGAAAACTTCTTTATTATCAAATGATATTAATGAAACTAATATTAAAAATTAAATAGTAGAGTTACTGTTGCGAATGCTATGTGTCCCCTTGAAGATCACGAGTTGACAATCCACCCTAGAACACAGTGCTGGAATGATACAGTTACTGAAGTTCAAGTAGCCTTTGGTGTAGTTTTAATTCAATAATGAACAACAAATATTAGGTTAAAATCCATATTCATTATTATGTACAATTATATATAGTTCCGTAGAATTAGGAATTGGTGAGAACTGCATGTTGCAGTAAAGACATGGAAAGGTACGGGTGTCAATAGCAGAGAGCTAAAAACAGAGGCGTACTACCAGTACGGGAATGGCGGCTACAATGTCAAGATACACTAAAACATTGAAAGCTGTAAAAGAGGAACAATAACGCCGCCTAGCGGAGACGCCAAACGAAGCATGAAGATAAATACGATTACACAAAATACATTAACAATGAGATAAATAAAATAAAGTAATAAGATGCGGAACAGTTAACGCAGTTGTTATTAATATAATCAAGTTAATAAATTAAATTCGCTAAGTCATTATATTAAAATTAGTTATTAACCTAAATAAGTTCAAAATTTAATAGACAATTAAACTATTGATTTAATTGAAAAAATTACAGCAATGGAACTGTAAACTTAGCAACGTCATTAGCGAGTTCAAGTATTGCAGGTTTTGGAGGGGAAAAAACAGAATAGCAACAAAACGAAAAAAAAAGCTTTAAAAATATTGTACAAAACATGAAATTGAGAAGCTTAATAGACGTACTCGGTTCTTCCAATATTTAAACAAAAATAAAATCAAAAAGAATAAAAATATATTTTAGGAGAAAATTCATATCAAAAAAGAAAGACAAACTTAGCCGAAATGGCGAAACGTCGAATAAAACCCAAAAGATGACAAATAGTTGGAGCAAAAGATTTTTGTTAAAATAATAAATAAACAAATAAATATAAATCTTCCTCAGATCAGGAAAAATGGATTAATTAAATTTCAATTCTTTTTAAAATTCTTACTAAAATAATTATTTGAAATTATCATATTAAAAAAAATCTTGTTCATTAAATAATTACTAACAATCAATTTTTTAAATAATTATTCTCTATATTTGAGTTTCCAATATTGCTACAAACTCCTCGCACCAGAAAAGTGATACCAACCACAAAATGTGCTTCGGTTTGTTACGGCATAGAAGTAGCAACAGCTTTTGATAGGGTCAAGTATCCCTAACTTTTTAGGTTCAAATAACCCTAAGCTTGACTTTTTCTAAATAATCTAAAAATTAAACTACTTAGAATTAAGATACTGCATAACATCGCATATCAAATTATGGCTAGAAGTATGATTAAAACTCAGAAATATTGTAATTCAGCATATTTTTAATAGTAAACTTCCTATCCACTAAGGAATGAAAAAGTGAAAATTTACTTTTAGATCTCCAAAACATATTTACCTACATACCAGTATGATGACTTTACAGACTGGAATGAAAATCCCCTCCATTTGTCCATGAGGCTAAAGGTCAAATAAAAATGTCACACAAATTACCAATTATCTCACAATCTGAGGAAATCGCATAGGGTCAAGTATCCCTAGGAGTCAAGTATCCCTTGTTTCACCAACTTCCCCTGGCAGAAGAAGGTCGCATGACTGCCAAGAAGTATCCCATGGCTTTAGGCCAGAGATGGGCAAACTTTTTCTGTCGCGGGCAAAAAATCGGAAAAAAAAGTTTGGCGGGCCAAGATAAATTTTTCTAAAATTTTAAAAACAATATACAAGTATTACAATTTAAATATGTTAATGAGATGAATGAAATTGCGATTTCATTTTTAAAAGTTCCTTATAGTGAGGTTCGAAGTGAGATGTACTGATTCTAAGGAACGAGTCTAAATGCTCATCTGTCAGTCTACTTCTGAAATAATTCTTTCTAAGGTTGATAGTTGAAAACACTTGTTCACATATATAAGATGAAGCAAACATAGTACTGATTTTCTGGGCGTGAGATATTAAATTTGGGAAGCTTACTTTCGATAATGATTTGTAAAACTCTAACTTTGGCATATTTAGAAACGGTTGCTTGAGATGATTGTTAGATTGCAACTCAATTAATTCAAGCTGCAAATCTGACCTCACTGCTTCACAATTTACGTTGAAAGGCACGGTAAAAATATCCAATTCTGTTTGAATGGCACTGAAATCTTGAAATCTGCGTTCGAACTCAAAATGCAGTTTTTTCAAGTCATCTTCATAATTCTTAAGCTACTCTTCATTTACTGGCTGTATTGAATTTAACCTCGAGAAATGAGACAAGTCGTTCTTAGCTAGCTGCCCAGCAAACAGATTAAGTTTTAGTTTAAAAGCTTTGAGATGGGCCCAGATATCGTCGATAAATTGATTTTTCCCTTGCATCTTGACATTCAAGTTGTTCATATGACAAAGAAGATCTTTGAAAAATGCAAAGTCCGAAAGCCATTCTGTATCTTCTAACATTTCGCATTCCGCGGAACACTGTTTCTCATGGAAGAACGACACAATGTCGTCTTTCAGCTGCCAAACTCGCTCGAAAACACATCCTGCACTAAGCCACCCTACTTTCGTGTAATACAGTACATCAGAGTATTCAGATTGCACGGACTGAAGAAAATCTCGAAATTGCCTGTGAGTAAGCCCACGAGATCGAATAGTATTTATAAGCTTCACGACTGCATCAAAGCACGGGTTTCATAGTCAATGCAGATTTACATAGAGCGTCTTGATGCATAACACAATGTAGGAAAACAACATTGTTCCCGGGATAGTTTTGATTAAAGAGTCCAAGAAATCCAGATTTTTTTCCTCTCATTTTTGGTTCCCGTGTCCACTCAACCGGTACGGATACTGTAATGGTATTAGGTACGGAGACACGGGGCGGCGTTCTGTTATATTTGGTGCTCCATCGGTCGTAATATTACATATATTTGTTATAGGCACTTTCAAAGTTAAAAGCCCTTCCTGAAATTCACGAAAAATATGACATCCCTTTGTAGTTCCCTTTAAAGAACGCATGCACGCTAGTTCCTCGGTAATTTCAAAGTTCTCATCAACACCTCTTATAAATAATACTAATTGAGCAGTATCATTTATATCAGTGCTTTCATCCATAGCTATGGAGCAAAATTTAAACTGGCCAATCTTTGACTCTAATTGTGATGTCGAATTTTTATCGATGGCTTCCATTCTAGAAGTCACCGTTTTTCGAGATAAGCTTACAGTCTGAAAATTATTTTTCTTGTCTGGACATAAAGCGTCACAAACTTGGAGCATGCATTGTTTAACGAACTCCCCATCACTGAGAGCTTTATTATTTTTAGCAATATTGTATGTTGAAATGTAACTTGCATGTGTAGCTGCTTCTTGGATAGTGTTTACCTTCTTGAAAAAATTTTGTCGGCCTGATAATTTTTTACAAAGACTTTCTACATTTTGTTTTTTTCATATTCGGACATTGCTTCGTAATTGGAATTCTTATGCTTAGATGTAAAATGACGGGAAATGTTATATTCTTTGAAGACTGCTACAGCTTCATTGCAGATGAGACACACTGGTTTATCTTTAACAACTGTAAAAAAATATTTCCAGGTCCATTCATCATTAAAAGCACGGCACTCTGAATCAACTTTACGTTTTTTAGTAGCCATTTTGGGGTTGAAATATTTTACGAATAACCCAAACAAGCATTAGTTATGCTATACTTTTAATACTTTCACCACTATTCACAATGATGCTGTATGTCCGCAATCTTTCCATACGCAATCAATAATATTAAAACTCGCGCAAAAAGAAAAAGCCGCTGGCTGGAGCTTAAAATGCGCAGTCTGCCACATTTGAGGTCTAATTCACCTATATTGGATTCCCATATGTCTGCTCCCCGAGAAAGAGATCCCAGATAGCAATTTTAGTTTGCAGCAAGCTTGCCACAAATTTGTCATGACAAGAGTTCAAGCTTGCAGTAAGCTTACGGAAGCTCCGAATTCACCATGAAACGAACTTGCAGCAAGCTTGCCGTGCAAACTATAGCAAAAACAGAGCACGAAACACAACCCGGGATAGAACTCGCGACCTCCCGGTTTCGAAGCGGAGACGCTAACCATTGAGCCAGTTGAACTCTGAGAGGAGAAGATAGATTTCGCTAATACATCGTTCGATTCGATTCGTATACGATTTATTTTTAACTATTTTCTGGATTTCATTAATTTTTTGAGTTGAGAATATGATTTGAAGTCAAAGAGAGAGCGATTTTCGCTAATAACTACGTTTTGCTAGTAGAATAAATTATGAAATTAGAGTTCAAAAGTAATTACTTTAAAATGGGACAAAATGTCTAGTTATTATTGTTCAACAAACACTGACTGTTTTTTAGATTTAATTTTGTTTATAAACGTTAAAATTTCAACATTAAGAAAAAGGCAATATAGTTTTCTTTAAAGTGAGAGTGATATATTTAGTAAAAAGATGGAAAATGTTTAAAAAATTTTTTTTATAAAAAAGTTATTTTTTTCAGAAATTATCATTGATTTATTGAATTAATAAAAAAGAATTACGGTCTAGGAGATGCTGTTAAAAATCGGATGTTTTTTAAAACAGAGACAAAGATAATTATCTCTTTATTGTGCTATCTTTGTAGGAAGCTTGTTTTGAAAAATTGCAGCATGTTTGATTTGCAAAGGAGGTGGCGCTATTTGTCACATCGAACTTGCTACAAGTTCGATTCAAGTTTGACGCGTCAAATCTTGCCATGACAAGTCAAAATCAAACTTGCTGCAAACTTACGTGCTATCTGGGATAAAGCTTGTTGGCGCCAGTCTACAGCTATAACTAATGAAGAACTTCCACTTTTAACACTTTACAGATTGAAAGCTGTCTGTTTATTGATAGCTTCTATAGAATAAGCACTGCGAGTAATGTACAGAAACACATAGTTGCAATGTGGTTGAATGCGAAGAACAGAATGATTTTCAACAGAAATGAAACCGGAAATACCATCAATAAATCAAATAAAAAAAGAACATTACAACCAGAGGGCTCGAGCGAAAGGCAGACGCACTGGCGCCAACACTATCTGTGCTTGCTATTTCCGTCGATTTATATTTTGTAGAACAAAAATAGAGAAAGTAAAAAGATTATCAGTCCTTTGAAAAAAAGGAAGAAAAAAAATAATATTTAAACAAAGTAGAAAAGGAGATTGATATATAATATATAAATCATATTTTCTTTTAATTTCCGTCGGACCGGCAAATTAAAATTCTATCCGCGGGCCGGATAAAACCTTCCGGCGGGCCAGAGTTGGCCCCCGGGCCGTAGTTGGCCGAAGTCTGCTTTAGGCACTTCATTGTAAATATATGCATAAACACTTGAACAAAATACTACATCGGCTTGTCTCTCGGTTGGTCTGTCTATTCTTGGAACTGTAAGGCAATAACAGATATATTTAGAAGCAAGCTAGATAAATGTCATTTATTTTTTGGTTTTGACACGGAAACTGTAGATATGTAGTACCAAATTTTCGACTCAATCAACCAATGAGAATAAGAACAAAATACATATTAGATTCACCTTACTATACGATGGAACTTAATACTAAACTCATTGTGGAAATATATGAGAAAAGCAATGTGAGACGAATTTCACTTTTTATTTTACCACTACATAAAATATCGGTGTTTTAACGCAAAACACTATTAAAACGAACGCCATTGGAGCAATACCTACGATCTCCAGTTCACAACTTTAATAAAACTTTGATGAACAATACAAAAAATAACCGGAAGAGTAAAAACAACAGATGGCAAATTTTCGTCATTTTCCTCTATTTTACAGGGCTGCATTTCGCTTTAAAATTCATGTCTATTAATTGAAAATTTTTCTTAATGACTTAAAGAATTGGGTGGGAAGAGTAAAGAATTCACTTAAATACTTAAGCGCTTGAATTGTCACTCTATTAGAATTTATTTGAGGGTCAAAACGTGTGTAATTGTTCAGTAGATTCTTGCTCTTTTGGGAATTAGAAACCCTTTGCTTCCCAAAGTGTTCGAAAAACAAACTCAGAACTCTTGCACCATTTTAGGCACAGCAGTTTCATTCCAACTTTTCTTGAAAGAAACTGACAATGGCAGTGTTTCTCAATTAAGTGCGTTTGTGAGCACTTTCCTTCAAGGAACACTTTCATAACTCTTTTGGCCAATTTATATTTTAGAACGTGTTACATGAGAGAATAGAAAAAGTCGTCAACAAACGAGTGTCACTTCAAGTGTTAATGAAATGTCAGAAACTGGAGAATCGGAATACAATGAGTAAGAAATATAGTGTAGAATCTTACAGATGCTTAACTGTAACTGACAACTACAAAGCAGAATGGGAACCATAAGAAAGTAGTTGTATCCTAAACTGTGAATAAAACGTCAGCTTACCACTGTACAAATTTTTGGAATGAGAAAGGGCTTTTGTGAATAGAGATTGACTAAAAGTTCTGTTAACTGGCGATAAATGCAAACAGTTTAATCACATATGCTCACTTAATTTACAAATATACTATTTTATAAGTTATTCCTAACCTTTGCTTAGCTTCTGGCACTTTTCATATATTTTGAACGATGTTTTATCCTACTTTATTTTATTAACAAACGTCTATAATATATGAATTATGGATACTTCCTAATAAAATACCAGCTTTCTAAGAGTGAAATATTTCTGTTAAGAAATTGTATAACTACGAAGTTTTTAAAAGAAGACGGTAAGATCCAATAAAAAAATGGAGTTGGTGTATTCTGCATGAAACATAGATTTTTGAGCAGAAATAATTTGTTGCTGAAGGAAATATGTCTGAAAAGCCAGGAGTTTATACATGTTTTATAAGCACAGAAATATAAATCCAAGATAAAAACTGTTATAATGCAATTTCTAAAATATTAAAAAAATTGAATGAAGTTTACCTATTATCTGTATGAATTGCTTATGCCATTTTGATTATGAATTTAAGTATATTTACAAAAAATATTTTAACTTTGTTTAACTATCTGGAGATACGAAAATGGGAAAGAGGAAACAAAGATATATGAATCACATGATGCTGAAAATGCATGGCTAGATATAAGTACGAATTTTTCAGTTATAAAGAGAAGCAAGCTACACTAAATCTTAAAAAAAGACAATTAGCAATGACAGAAATTACAAAAATGACAGGAAATTCCGTTTTAGTGCAAATTCATAATGTACGTAAAATTTAACGTATCAGACCCCAAATAATAGTAAAAATTTGCCATTTTATAATATTTTTTATATTATTTTTCATTTGTCTTTGCATTCACAATTCTTCAAGACTTAAACATATGAGTACATATTCATTATTTGTCGAAAATATTACTCCTAACTTGAATAATTCATCGAGTCTTATAGTAATAGAAGCAGAACATGCCTGCACAGCCCGAATTCTCGTTTCGCATCTCCTTCAAAAATTTTACAAAAAGTAAATTAATAAGTAAAGCCTTAAAAAATTCAAAGCCAGAGCTTAAATATTGAAGTCTGCTTAAATATCAATGCGTCTGTCTGCCCAAGAAGGATAATCCATAAGCGTTACTCAAAGTCCCGGGCACATGTCAGAAAAACGAAAAGATAATGACTGTTTGATGACGTTATCTACAGAATAACTTGCATTCATCTTGCCCTTAGTAGAATGTGCCCGGGAATTGTGGATCGTTTTCCTAATTTTCTTCGTTATTTCCTTCCCATTATTTTCGAGGCTTGAGGCATTATGTTGATAATGTCTGGTGGGTTTGTTTCAAAACAAAACGTTTGTCATGTTTTGTTTGTTCTTGACATCTAGAAGCTAGAGAAATAGCTAATTTATCGCTTAATTAAGATTATGCTTCGACTCATGATATGAAGAAGCGTTTCCTTGTGGTAAACAAAAATTCTATTGCGATGAGGTGGAAAAAAAGTTCTTGTTGTCTTCTCTAGATTTATTTTAGAAGAAGTGTTCTGTTTAGTAAAGAGGGGATTTACTTAATAAGAAATCACTGGTACACCAAAACTCGTATGAGCAGTAAATATCTTATCAAAAAATAAAAGTTTGCTCTTTAACACAGTTTTTAAAGGTTAATGTCTATCAGAAAATTTTTTAATTTTGACTGCGGGTTTGCAGAAATTTTTTTCTCAATTCCAGCGAAGGACCAGCCATTAGAGATCAGAGGATGGGCTGCCCACAGGGTTCCTGCAGTGGTCCAACCCTCTGGAACTTAGTCGAAAACGAAATTCTGCAGGAAACCGAGCCAGAAAACACAGCCCTGCAAGAATTCGCCGACGACTTTGTGATCGTCTCTCACGCCCCCACGAAAATGAAAATTGAAAACCAAATCCATGATGCAATAGAAATATTCATTAACTGGGCCAACAAAATTAAACTTCAAATTTCTACAGACAAAACTCAATACATCTTCTTCAGCAAATTAACAAGACCCCCACGGTTTCGATGGCAAGGCGAGACAATCCAAAGAAAACACACAATAAAATAGCTCGGATTCCTTATAGATGACAAACTAAACTGGAATGCACACCTTCGTAATCTCTCACCAAATAATTTACTCTTTATCATAACCTACTAAAGATTACCGGTAAAAACTGGGAATTTTCCCTTAAACTCAGAAGAATGCTGTACAAGACTGTAATAGAAAGAATGCTTGCTTATGGAACTGCAGTCTCGTGTCTTGACCTACCAGTTAGAATCAAAAGGAAACGTAACACCATCCAAGGATCATTCCTGCTTGCTCTTACAGGAGCATACAGAACAACAGCAACCTCGGCACTCCAGGACATACTTGGAATTCCACCTCTCTACCTCCAACTCCAGCAGGAAGCCAGAGTCACAGCCATTCGAAGACTCAACATCTCCCTTCCGGACATTTTGACAACTGGAGAGGTTGAAAAAGGAGAAACGGTCTGGGCTGCATATCCTGCTGAATGCCCGTCAGAAGAACAAATTTCTTTGGTAGATTGAGGGTGTATAACATCGGGAACCCGCATCTACACGGATGGCTCGAAGACCGGAAAAGGTGTAGGGGCAGCATTTTGCTTCTTAGTCCAGTCAACGAAGGCCAAAAATCGACGAATAGAAAAAAAAATGGTGTAGTTTTGAAATTTGGCACAGTTGTTGGGGATAGTGTCCTAAACAACATACTAAAAGTCCCCGACCGTGGGGGTTACGCGGGGGGGGTACAGGGGGGTTTAAAGGGGGGCTTTTTCAGTTTTTCTTA
>BGPR01035329.1:0-16021 GCA_013235015.1 Araneus ventricosus | reverse complement strand
CTCCACTAAGTGAATTTAACCCTGCATTGCATATTCATCACGTGCTTCAGTCACGGCCTGAAGTACATTTTTCTTACTTTTTTGCCCCTCCGCGGAGAAAAAGAATCCCGCAACGAAATTCTCGAAAATGAATTTAAAATAAAATCCTATTCGGTACTCAGCATGCATACATGTATGGCATTGCGCACGAAAATGAAGTAAAAAAGCATTGCTGGGGCTTCTATCTAACTTTGCAGGTATATATGTTTTGTCTGGAACCGTTCTTTATTATTTTTATTTAAGAATTTCTTTAAAAGGGTTATTTCTTCGTGGGTTTTGTGAGTAAGGGAAGCATGGTTGGGGGTTCTATCTAAAATTTCTAAAATTGCAGCGATATATGTTTTGATTTCGAACCCTCTTTCATATTATTCATTTACAGTGTTCTTTGAGAAGATGAATCTTGTTTACTTGTTTTCTGTCGTGTAATCATAGATTTGGGTAGCAAGAGTATATTCTCACTTTCTTTTTAATTTTCGACTTGTGGTTCGGTAATTGTATGTTTTGATATGAAAGCCAACTGTTATTTCGGATTGAATCACATTTCTTAGCCCATTAAAGGCCATTTTTTTCTAGTAGTGTTATAGTAAAATGGCTTTGAGATTGAGATTCATTTAAGAAAAGAAATTCATTCTGTGCATTGGATGACATTAATTTTGCTAATTAACAGTAATTATCAAGTCCAGACACTTCGTTATGGTTTGAAGAAAGAAATTGTATCATCTAGGTTTTTGTTTCTTCGAAAATTTTTGCGAGAACTTAAACCAACCTTAAAAAATGAATTTAAAAATTCATGAAGTTGGTGGTAAATATACTTACCGAGGCCTTATAAAGGGTTAACATGGAATGCAAACTTGGTTTATATGCTTATTTTGGGAAAGTACTCATGATTTTTGATTGTGGTATCCCTATTGAACTTAAAATTACATTTCGTGAAGACTATTTCTACTTTTTCACACAGTATGTATTTTATATAAGGTGTGCCCAAATGAAAATGAGACTGCAGTTATATGTAAAGAAATTTTAATAATATTCTAATTACATCCCCTGTGGAACAGTACAACTATAAATAATCGCCATTGGCATAGATACCCTGATCCCAGCGAGTAGGAAGGGAGTGGCTGGCTTCAGTACAGAAACTCCTGGGTCAACAAAACACCGCTTCGCCGTTTCCTGATACTCTGACAGATGCTTCGGCACCCACTGTGCACAAACTTTGCCCTAACCAAGCTTTTTGTGGATTATGTGATGCACAGTTCCATTTGCTTATCGACAGTTCAACAGCAATTTCACGTGTGATGATACGACGATTCTGCCGTATGAGCTCACTCACAGGCGAAATCGTGGCGCTGGTGGTCTCAGCGTGCGCCTGCCCAGGGCGTGGCAAATCCTTGATGTTTACGCGTCCCGCCTCATAACGCTGACACCACCGGCATATGCTGCACCGTGCGAGACACTGCTCTCCGTACACCTCTTTCATCCTGCGATAAATTTCTGAAACACATGCTTCCCTTCTTCTCGAAGAAATTGGATAACTGCTCTTAGTGCTGTTCTGGAGGAATCCATCATGCAACAAACTGCGGAAACAACTCTCCAGAAATGAGGATATTGATGCGAAGCCGTTAACTACGCAGGTGCAACTGGGAATGCCACCCCGCCATCTGTCGGCTAGCACATTAACTCACTGGGTTTTGATACAACGCCGATACAGCTATGGTCTCCTTTTCATTAGGATACATCTTATACATGTATGAGACATAAAAATATTTTAACGAAACATAGCTAAAATAATTTTAAATATGATTGTGGGAAAGGACATTATACTGGGTGTTCCACTCCAATAGATAATTTCTAAACCGTTCGAGATAGATATTTACTTTCAACTGGAAAAATGCTTTAAATGCCGTAAATGATTATATCTTTTGTTGCATGAGTCAATCAATGCACCACTGAAGAAATTATGGGATTTAAATTTCTATACAGTTCTTGCTTCCTATTAGTCATATTTAGTAAAATATTTTTTACACACTAACATTTTATACAAGCAAGGTTCTACACTTCTGCGACTAAAACTGAACAAGTTGTGAAGCTTTGAATTTCATTATTTCAAGCCAATCAACGAATTCCGTTTATTATTTAGCAAATGTCGCGCGTTTATTGGCTGATCTCCCTCGAGGTAGCCATTGAAAAGGTCTAAAAATCATCAAAGATAGGAATATTCAAAGTTTCATATCACCGTAATTTTTAGCCTAAGAAGGTTGGAACTGAATTTAGCATGATAAAATTGTAAGTTTTATTTTGTTATTTTTAACGTTAAATTATTAATGAGTCTAGAATATTAAAACTAAAATGTTAGTGTATAAAGAATATTTTACTAAATATAACTAATAGGATCAGGCGACTGTATAAAAATTGACACTTCATAACAACAACACGTTTGGATTTATTTCAGCTCAGTTTTGTGGGCGAAACTAAAGTTTCGGCTTCATGCTTTCTACCATCGAGTATATAATATCCTCCATCTGTTGCGTATGGATATTGTTACATGCACGGAAAGTCGCTTCCCAGCAATGTGAGTCTTATGGTTGGGAAGAGAGTTTTACAGGGATAAGTATGGGATGACTGGCAGCAGCCACGTCTGGTCCCCTGACCTTGGCGATAAATTTGGCGACGAAATATGGGATCTCAAAGGTGCTGGAATATTCTCGATATCTCTATTAGGAGAGGAGATACGCTTGAATGTACTAGATGATTCCATGTGACGTCACGGCCTTCCGGGGGAAACTGTATAAGGAGAGCGCTTGGATGACGGAGGAATGTTGATCGAGTGAGATCGCCTGGGAACGTCTTTGGAGTTCTATCCGCTGTGCGAGCTAGTAAGCTGTTAGACGAAGAGCGGTATTGAGTAGTGTTGATCCATTGGAACGACTTTAGAGTTTCGTATGCAGTGCGAGCTAGGAAGCTGGTGAGACACTATTGAAAGTGCTGTTATTGTCATTATTAGTTATTTGCTGACTGTTTGTGTTACGAAATGTTAAAGTCCTGAACTGTTATTACCTCTGAATTGTTGTCTGCTTACGTTGCTAAACTGTGCAAGAATTATTGTTTCCTGTACCTGTGCTATGTGTTTTCCTGCATATTTGTGACTAAACCTTTATTCTCCATTATACTGCGTGTTGGACAGTTTCCACCATACATCCACATGAAGACTTTTGTAACAATATTTAGCGTGGGAATGAATTCTCAATGATCGGCTTTGATATCTGACCACGATTAAAAAATCGAGATCTGTTCCAAAATTTGTCTTCGAGTAGCTTGAAAACGGTATGTTAATAAAACATCGCTAAAATATATTGTGTTTATCAGTCATTAAATCATATTTAGGACAGTTTAAATAGATTTGGTTTAGTTAGTTCGGTTTCAAAGACGACAGATTCGACCATTCTGCGTCAAGCAATGCGATAAAATGAATCGACTTATACTATTAAGAAGAAATAATCCAAAATAACGCATAAAAAACATTTGAAGATATCATCTTAGTGTGATATAAAAACATAATCTATCATGAAAATTTATGCTAAAGAAAAAATATAGTTAGACAATTTTCTTTCACAGATTATCTGTGGTATCCTAAATTGAAGAAAATTTTAATGCATGTTGGTTAACATTAATTTTTATCATTTGATGCATAAATGTTACTTCAACTGTGAATTATATGAAATATTTGACAGAAATTGAGCTCATTCAATTGCAACAGTAAACGAAATGCTTGCAATTAAACTGTAGGATTAACGTCATTCTTTAACTCTTTAATCCCCAGACGACTTTTTTCTTGTAGCCCTTTAAAACCGGGCCTTTTTAAGAGGGTACGACATGAATTGGACTCTCCCAACCTGTGTGGTCATTTAACCCAACCCTGCCATAACCTTCCATTAAGGTGCACGGAAATGGGCTGTGGTTTGCAAGTATAATTGAACCCCCTACCGCGCTTATCTCCAAAGCGATCTCAGAACCTCACCTCCCCTGAAAAGAAGCCAACCGCCTCAGACCGGCCTTTATCGCTGTTAAGGGGAAATTTTTAGACCACCCGGGACAGCCTATCTCGTTGTGAGGGGGTTAAATGTGCACCAGGACTTTTCGGCATTAACATCAAAATTGTAAACTATGGTCAGATGATGAAGACTTCGCTTTAGCCGCGATATTCTCACGAAAACTTCCATGCAGTACCAACGTGAAAATAATTTTAAGTATTTTAATTTATGGCAACTGTTGCATTTGCTGAAAAAAAAATGCGGTCTATCCTATCGTTGTTGTATTTTTAAGATATGTGAACCTTAAAGATACGAAAATGAAATACTAACATGCTGCGCTATCTTTGTTTTAAATTTCTATATGTTCGATTTGATAAAGTAACTTATATAGAAATTAATAAAATACATTATATATTTCAATCTTAATTTTTGAGGATCGAGAGTATTTAAAGTACTTTTAAGGGCGCCATCTTGAGTACTCACTGCAGAAGTATGTGTTTATTTTTATAATTATACTAAACTTCTTCGCGCTATTTCTTCATAAATTTCTATATTTTATAATTATTTAAGTAAAATTTATATGAATTTTCATTAAGTAATTTTTATATGATTTCATTTGTTTAAGTAATATTGATATGAATGAAATACATTGCACTATATTGGTAATTTGTGTTGGCTTCTAGATTGACGTTCATGATACTTCTAAGACTAAACAAAAATTTATTAGGACACTAAAACACAACTATTACACTTCGTATTCTGCGTACATCGTAACATCGTTCAACCGTATTCGTACTCGTACTCATCTTTTTTTTTTCTAAAATAAAATTCAAAGTAGCTCAACATCTTACTGTTGCCATTTATCTGATATCATACACTGTTATAACAATAATTAAGTTGAAGTCATGCTTTTGTCAGGCATAAATATTAAATATGCTTACATTTGTTATACCCGAGAGTATTTAAAATACTTCAAAATTTACTTTTAGCATTAACTGCAGAAGTATGTGTGCTTTGCTGCAATTTAATAATTTGTACGTAAATCTTACAGACATGAAACTGAAACCCTAAACATTTTTGCACTGCCTTTGTCTTAAATTTCTATATTTTAGATTTGATTAAGTATTGCATATTGAAATTAATGAAGTGTATTGTGCTGCAATAATAATTTTTATGTCCGAGAACATTTTAAAGTACAACAACTTAAGATTTCACTGCAAAAGTACGTATGCTTTGGTACAATTTAATAAAAGTTACACGAATATTAAAGATGCGAATATGAAGTACAAAACTAAATTTTTAAATTGCCTTTGTTTTATATTTTTGAATATCAAGGGAGATTAAAAATGCATCACATATCTTTATCTTAAACCTTTAAAAGCTACGAAACTTTATGAAAAAATAATAATTTGATATTAGGAATATTATAGAAAACTAAAAATCTTCCTACAAAAAATCAGCAGGAAAAATGTTTTCCATTTATTTTACGAATAATTGCATTTAGATGAAAAAGCTTTAATTTCCAGCTAATTGATATGCATAACATCAAAGCCCTACCCTACAACTGTTGCCACATTTTTATTCAAATGTAGCCTACAAAAAATCAAAAACGTATCTTTTAACATTAAATAATTTAATATAAAGACAGGGCATCGTATATTTTAACGTTCAGATCATCATAGATTTCCATACATCCTTTTTTTAATTTTTAAGAGGAAAGAAAAATAGCGAAAAAGATATGTTATAAGCTTCTTAGTAGGGAAAAAATCGCAAAAGAGCAACAAAAATAAAGAAAATAAAATTTAAAATATTCTTCCTTTTTTATTCATGTTTCGAAATCAAATAAAACGACTTTTTGGGAAGAAGAGATGCGGTGGGCAAAAAAATGATTTGAAGTGAAGCCACGTTTCAAGCAAGCGCTAATAATTTTCATATGCAAATTTGCTTTTGGGAGGGGTGGAGGTGAACAATTGTTTTCGGCTTTTGTTCGCAAGCGCTGAAAATAAATTCGAATTCTTTATGTGAAATTTAACCCAAGAAACAATTCTTTAACTTGATTGGGAATATGTAACATATTTTTTTCGTACCTGCATCACAAAGGAAATGTTTCAAAATACAATATTTTGTATTTTTTTATTTAAAGTAATTTAACCTTGCTGGCTTATAAGCCTTTTTTTCTTAAAGATATAGTTTCGGAATATTCCGATGAAATACAAGATTTAATGCGAAAGAAAATGAAATGATTCC
The DNA here is from genome assembly GCA_013235015.1 of Araneus ventricosus. Lineage (NCBI taxonomy): Eukaryota > Metazoa > Arthropoda > Arachnida > Araneae > Araneidae > Araneus > Araneus ventricosus. The sequence continues at coordinate 9,707 of BGPR01035329.1, read as the reverse complement.
GATAGCAGATTTTTCTTAACTGAAGATATTGTGTTTTGCTCTCGCAGATTCTAAAATTCAATTTTTCAATGGCTCGTAAAAGTCAATTTACTTATGTCCTCGGCTTTATTTAATAATAAAGACCGGTAAATTTTATTTGAGAGCAATGTCAAGCTACTTGTTTCTTTTTTTCATAAATATAAAAATCAATATCTCTGTTTCAAATCATGAATTGTTCATGTAGAAGAGGAAGACACTTTTTAAAGAAAAACTGCGATTTAATGTTGAAATATTTACTTAAATATGTATTTATTTAAATATATATTTATTTTATTTTTATTTAATTTATATATTATTGTTTTCTCGTATATGGTGTATACACAGGGAAAGTATCGTAGCCATTGACAAATTTGACTTCGAAAAATTGATTAATACGTTCCCACCGGCGTGTACCACCGGTGGCTCACATTTAAATGGACCGTCGGGTGGCGTGTATCAATGGTGGATCACACTTGAATGAACCGTCGGATGACGTGTACCACCGGTAGCTCACACTGGAATGAATCGTCGGGCGGCGTGTACCACCGGCGGCTCATACTTGAATGAATCGCCGGATGGCGTATACCACCGGTGGCTCACACTTGAATGGACCATCGTGTGGCGTGTACCACCGGTTGCTGATACTTGAATTAATCGTCGGGTGGCGTGTACTACCGGTAGCTCATACTTTAATGAACTACCGGGCGGCGTGAACCGTTGGCTCACACTTGGATATCCCATCAGGCGTCTACCACATAAGTTTTCACTGGCGTATACCACCATAAATTTTCATGTAGAGCTTTATTTCAGCGCTACCCGATAAAGCAAAGAGCTTTTAGGGTTGCCCCCCGATGTCAAGAAATATAAATTTCAAAACCTGCGTGAACCTGTTAATCTCCAAGTTTACTACCTACCGAGACCGAAAAAACCATTATATCTGTTTATGAATACGATAACACACAAACAGAAGGTTAGTTTATTTATATTGGCGTCCCTTTTTATCGCAACAAGAGGACTATTTTGGGGCGAAACTCGTAATTTTGAACCGGGGTCAGATTATGAGGACGACACCTTAGCTAACAACCCCAGGGGTGTAGTGGAGCCGGAACGCCATTTCTTTCAAATTTTTTAACTTACCGGAATGGCATTCCGGCACTGCTTTTTCTTTAAGAGAAAAAAAGTGTAATATACCCCATTAAAACTTCGAGTTCTTTTTGTAATCCTTACCCTCGAAAATACAATATATATTTAAGTTATTAAAAGTAATAAAATGGTAGATGGTGGTAGGAAGGGGTTGAAAGCATGAAGGTTGCAAACATTTAATATTATTTTATGTTTTGATTCTGTATTCTTCATTTAATTTTATTTAATGTTCGATATTTTTTATATTACTTCTCAATGTCATGATTTTATTACTTAATTTACTTACTTAATTATTTTCTTAATTTTCGAATAACTTGAAATCAAACTTTTTAACAAATGTTCTTTAACATTTTCATTATATTCATGCTTTTTGCTACAGTTCGCGTTATGTTAATGTTTGATCAAAAGTAAAATAATAATTGTAAAGTGTTGAAATTTTATTATTCCGCAATTTCAATACCTAGATAAAATAATTATAGTTTTCAAATGTAAAAAATATTTTTTTACGAAGTTATTCTCTACTCCACCCATGACCATCTCCACTTTGCTCCCTCTCAACAATATCACCAGGTCGTAGTCAGAGCGTTCCGGCACTGCTTAATTTACGAATACACCACTGAGCAATCCCCTCTCCAAACTTCCACAGAACACTAGCGAGAGGACATTTAAGCCACGACATCAGGTTTAACGTGCACTAGGCCTATATCTACGTCGGATCTCCACTGGAATCGGGTTTCGAACCTGGTTCGAATCAGATGACGAGGACGACACCTGAGCTGGAACTCCCTATCCTAACTTCCATACCATACGACACCAGCGGAAAGACTTCTGACGCATGGCATGAGATTTAACATGCCCAAGGCCCATATCCAAGTGGAATTTGAGTGGTATCGAGTATCGAACCTGGAGACCACCGGGTCTGGAGCAGGGACCTCACCACTAGGCCAAAGTGGCCTTCACAAACAGAAAGAACAAGACTAATGAAATTTGGTATGTGATCATAGAACCAAAAGTGTTGATTTGTGTTAAATTTTCAGGAAATCCATCTATCATTCCTTCCTTGTGTGTGAACACATTAATTCATCAACGCTACGATCTGGAAATATAAGCACAATGCCCTCAGGATAATAAATTGTCATTGTCAATGGAAACTTCTCAATAAAAAATAAAGAGAAGTAATAGGGAACATAAATTGCCTATTTTGAACGATGCCTAATGAATTGTGTGGAACAGAAAGGAAACATTCATTAATTCGGGAAAAAGAAATAGCAAATTTATCTACATATTATTACGTATTAATGACAATAAAATAATCCGCTGTCCGTTAAACACAGCATCTACAGGCTAATTCATAATTTTTATTTTCTTTTAAATTATCAGATGTCACTTTAAATTAATTTGAAACAAGACTGGTGACATTTTATTTTAAAAAGAATATGCAACCATACCATACGATTAATTTCAACTCGATGTGCATTGCCTTCTTTTATTACAGGGAACAACACTGTATAAATAAATAAATTCTTTCAATTAATTTAAATATTTGTATTTAAAGTCATTTAGCAATTCCAAATTGTATTCATTAATTATTGAAAATATATGCGTTGATAATTTAAAGATCAATTAGGATGAATTATTTATATTTTATACTTCACTAAATTTATTCAAAAAATACATCATACACTAAAAGACTAACTATCATATTGCAATCCAATCAGCCTTTATATAAAACGAAAATAAGATTATTTTAATAACGTAGATTTATTTAAGTAAAGTAATAGTTAACTTTTATAGAAAATGAATTAAAAGAAAGGTACTCCGTATCAAATTAGATTTCTAAACTAATTTATTTTCACCCAATAAAAGAAAGGCATAACTTCTAATAATTCCAAACAATAATTAAACATCATTTAATTTAAAATGTGTATTCAACAAAATTGCATTATGAATGGATTTTTTATAAATGTATTATGGAAAAAAATATACCGTTCTACAACAAGTGATGATTAATAACTTTTTAATTGAAAAAATATCTCTAGGTATAATAATTCGATAAAATATAGTTTTATTGCATACTTTTTATGATTTTAAGCAAATCTTTTTTTAAAAATGCAACAATAAATTTGAATAAACACAATTTAATATAGGGACTGAAGAAACAGATACTTTTATAAATTGATGAGTAAAAATGGTTCATTTGGGGATTACATTTCAAATTAGCATTTTTTAATATTCAGAATTGAAATTATATCTAATAAGCTAATTTCGCCATTATTTTTAATCAATTTTTTTGCCTTCAGTCTCTGTTATAAATGCTTTTTTTTGTTTCGGAATCCTTTAATTTTTTTTCCTTTTCTCCGAAAAATAATCGAAAATAATTTACAATATATGTGCATAAAAATAGCATGTTTTGATAAAATAAAATTAATGTAAAAAAGAAAATAATAATATCAGGAATAAATGAATTGTTCAGAGTTAAAGTAAACCAAGTCAATGAGATTCATTTCCGAGAAATTATACCTCAAAGTTGATAAGCTGCACTTAGAAAAATAATAGTAGACACCTAATTGTTCTTGCTGGCAGGTGGAAAAAAATAACAGTGGACTCCTACTTGTTCTTGCTGCCAGGTGGAAAAAAATAACAGTGGACTCTTACTTGTTCTTGCTGGCAGGTGGAAGAAAATAATAGTGGAACTTGTTCTTCCTGGCAGGTGGAAAAAGATTATAGTGGCTCCTAATTGTTCTTGCTGCCAGGTGGATACAAACTGAACTGTGGACTTGATTTCTTATTACATAGAACATATAACATTTCTGTACTGCCATGTCGTTTTTAATAGAAAATGGGTATAATATGGACTTGGTACACTTTAACTTTCAACCATTCAAACATCATAATATTTTAGAAAAAATTGTAATCGAGAAATCTTTACTTCTTGAATTACTTTTAATTTCCATCGCAATAAGCAATTTTCATTTCTAAAACAATTCTTTGGCGTCTATTTCTTTGTAATTTTCAATATAAAATCGAAGTTAATAAACGTTAGAAATGGATTCAGTAAATAAATCGGAAAGTAGATGTATAATTGACAAAAGGAAGCGAGGCCTTGCTTCAGTTTGACCTTTCTTTATTTCCTTTGTTTGTCTATATATTTGTTTGTTACGTAATCACGTCGAAATGTGTGGTCTGATTTTCTTCGAGTGTGGTATGAATGTTCCTTCAAATCATTAAAAACAACGTATGTGTAAGGAATTTTATGTTTTGATTCAGTTTCAAGATGGTGGCTGATTTAATTGTTCCATTTCATGTAATGTTCAGCTTCATTCAAAGGTTCTATCCAAACAGAACATTCAAACCCCCAAAAATAGCAACTAACATTTAATTACAATTTTGGTAATAGTCATAAAAGCAGGCATTTAATTGTAATTTTGTCTATACTCATAAAAGCAAAGCCGTGTATAAATAATTCGTATTCGGGAAAAAAGTATTTTGAACGTGAGGTCTATTGTTCTCAGAACTATTAGTATCATACGTTCCAAGTTATATCTTGTCAAATATAATAACAAAAGATACTTAAATCGAAGTACAAAGAAGATTCAGGAAACAAAAAATTCTATTTTAATTATCTGTTGCCATCGTATGGCAAACAGTTTTTTTTAAAAAAATCAAAGTTACAAACAATTAACTACGGACTAACTCATATTTAATTCTCATTGCCTAGAAAGGCATTGCTTAGTATATAATTCAAAAAGGTAGATAACTAATATTCATATATTTATTAAAAACATTATGAAAAGGAAACAGATATTCAAAATAATAAGACGAGAAATAAACCAGGCAGAATATTCTAGAAATTTTTTATTTTAAACACCTAATGCCACTGAGACTCAACCAGAAATAAAAATCAAAGTTTCAAATCTTCACTACCGCAGCAATACAGATTTAATTTCAAACTTTCCAAAATCTAAATCGAAGTCCTTCTTATAAAAAATCAGAGCCCAGTATCCCCACGCTTCTCTTTTACAATCTCCGAATTCTAGATTCTAGGTTGATCTGGAAACCAATCCATAATCTTCTCGTAGAAAGAAAAAAAAGTATCCAAAATCAAAAGAAAAATCTCTATCGCTCTAGATCGATATCTTTGGTCTTGAGATAGCCATTGTATTTTACGTCATTTCGGAACTATTTTCGATAGGAAAAGGCGGGAAAAAGTATTCTTTGTCTATTTTTTCTTGTGTTGCCACTCTTTCCATCAAATGCCCCTATTCTTCACGAGTGAGTGTTCTTCGGTTGTGTTCTAGCCACCTTTCAATGGACCTTTAATTCCAATGGCGACGAAAAAAGTAACAAAATAGTAAACAATAAATAAATAGAAAAATGGAATTCCAGAGAATTTCGAGTATAATATGTTGTGATACACTAGCATTTAAGCAAACACTCATTAAAAAGTCAGTTCTAATCAATTAATACGCCTCCATAAATCAATGCGAGTACATTATTTCAAGACAATTCAGCATGATATCATTTATAGGCTGATATAATATTTGCAAATTGCTTGATGCGTCGTGCTTTATGCAAAAATCGCTCAAAACGTTATACCTGGCTGAGATCTACCAAAAAGTTCTGCCTGGTGGATCTAGACCTACCAAATTCGGCACGTAGTCACTTCTTTGACTGTGATACTATCTAAGAAAGAATTTTCCATAATTTTATATAGATTTTTAATTAATTAAAAATGAATCGTAATGTTGACGTTTTTTCCCTCAATAACTTCCTCACAGAAACCATTTTAACATGACTTTAACACTCAAAGAATGAGCCATTTGGTGATGTTCATTTTATTTCTCATCTATTCTTCAAATTTCAATAAATTTCCATATCAATTAACAACATTGTTTCTAATGGTGCAAGAAATTTAAAAGAGCTTTGAATACCTGGAAATTGCCTTTTTCTCAGTTTCAGGCTTTGGCAAAGTCTTAATATTTAGTATAAACTAACGTCTTCTAGAAGCTTCGATAAAAGGCCATGGCATTGAAAATACGAAACTTTGATCTCATACCAATATAACGACAAAATTATTCTTGTCCAAATGGTTTATTTTTCCTTTTTTATAATATAACAAAGTACTGCATAAGAGCAGGTCGCTTGCCGTTTCGTTCTGAAAAATGTCCAACTCCTCCAAAACGAAGTAGTGGATATCACATTTGTTTGCAAAATGAACTAGGAGTATCCTCAATAATATTTTCAACAAATATAGAAATACCGTTTGGCCCAGCGGGTAATGTTTGAAAAGCAATCTAATAGATGCCGCTAGCTGCGGGCAAGTGAGACCAAACTTGGTGCGCATGATCAATAGAGCGGGCATATAGGTATGTGTTTCGCTTGCGAGCGGTGAGTGCAAGTGTGTTCTTCAGTTGTGATTGTCACAAGCGAAAATGAATAAGTATTCAACAGATATTAGAGTGTTTATTGTGCTCGCAATTGCCAAATACCATAAACATGTTAAGGCAGTGCAACGGGCATGGCAGGAGGAGTTACACAACAAGAACTTTCCGGACGAAAGGACCATAAAAGTCTGCTCACACGTGATAGATGGATTCCAGAACCGACTCATTGCTGTCCTAGTTAAAGAAGGTGGTCCTTTCGAACCACTTTATCATTAATTGCCTACTAGGTTATTTGAATATATATCATTAAAATATTTTCATCACTCTTATATGTTTAAAATTCCTATTCGTTCTAAACATTACCCGGTGGGTCACCCTGTACTTCTCAGGTAAAAATCCACAATAGTAGTGATAAAAAGAAGAACGGTAAACCAAGAACGATTCAAAAATCACTTTAAAATCACAATTAATTAATGTCTTAATTAGGTTCTCAGTAAATTATATTATTTAGGGTATATATTAGAATCGGCCCGAAAGGCCATGGTAATACTATTATGATGAAGACATTTGTACATCTTATTTATTGTCAATTTTGGAGATAGAATGAAAGAATTATGTAAAAAGTCTCCAAATACACGTCAACTTTCACTTAGCCAAATATTTCCATCTTTTCTTTTAATGCACGTGTTGAAGACAGAGTAAAGATAAATTATTTTATGACCCATCCAACTATTTTTAAAATATTACAAGTGTGACAAAAAAATATAGGAAAAAATGCCCACATTCAAAAAGACTCAGGAATGCAATATTCTTCATAGTAATTGCATTCAAAATTAACTTTAAGTAATTCAATTACACTACCTCGAATGAACCTTTTTAACTTATGTATTTTAATGTTTAGCTTACATTATCCCTAAATCAAAAATAATATTATATGTACTTGAATTAGCAAATGAAATGTTCTTAATAATTCAAAACTGCTTACATTCAAACTCGTCATTAATTTCTTATAAAACATTAATGGATGTATAATATTTGACAAAATGTTTTCTTAAGAAAATTACGTATTCTAAAATTCAAATGAATGTCTAATAATGTATTACACTGAAAGTTACTTGTAGTTTTCAAAAATGTTTCTCACATAAAATGTTTCAAAGAAACGGGTATAGATAGACAGAAGATAAAAGTTAACAACACGTGGTAAAAACTGGTGAAAGAGGGCAATCTACAGCAAAAATATTAGGTTATTATAAAATATAAGCTTGCTTTTTCATAAGCTATTTCTAAAATTCAAATATTATGCAGAAACAAAATGCATTAACTAATATAACTGGAATCGAATTATGATAGTTAAGAGCAAGTATGCATTTTTACGTTTTATTTTTGCATATTTACATTTTTAAGTTCTTTCTAAATAAAGCTACTTTTTTAAATTCTTTTATGATTTATCAGACTTGAAAATTTAAATATTAACTAATACCTACAACATTGAAATTTCTCGACATTAAATTTCAAATTCCTTTTAAGAACATTTAAAAAAACTTTTAGAAGAATTTATTCATTAAAATAATGTAAAAATCGTGTCTGACGATTTATTTTGAAATAAAAAAAATTCTCTTGTTTTATATGAAAATTGTGAAATTTAAATATTGACGCCTCACAAAATAGATAGCATACAATTCTGTCTGTTAGCTTCAGACGGCGTCAGCTTGAGACTTTAGATAATTGTTGCGAAATAAAAATTAAGATATTTATAAACACGAATCTTGAAAAGATATATTTATTCGCTTCTTCCTTCATGAAAATGTCAGAAATTGTAAAACGTCAAAATAATCACGAAAAAAAAGCCATAAGCACTAAACACAATACTTAAAGATACGAAAAAGTAAAAAATAACAGAAACAGAAAAAATATTGCATAAACCCCTTACATATAATACTTTAGTCTAACGGAAATACGGCTTACCCTAGAGAATACAAAATAACACAAAAACACATTAAGTTCAGATTTAAAATCACACTAAGTAAAGGAAAATGAAAAAATCCTATCCAGATGATTGGAAATCCAACCATTTTAACGGCTTGTTGGACTAAGGATCAACATGTAGTGCTAAACCAAGGTTAAACCAAACCATGCAGTTTAAACAAATACATATTTGTCTGCTTTCAATATTGTTATTTTACCACAAGTTTTCGGACGACTGCATTATTTTAAACCAGGAGGACGCGAGCTACGAATAGTAACACAAAGTCCCGCAAGGGGGTGTGCGACAACCCAATTCGTTATTTCGCTATTTAAGCAAAACTAGCAACATTTTTATGCTATATCTGCTCCAAATGATTCGTTCAAACAGTTCTCTTTATAGAAGAACAAATGTTTAGACGAAAAATTTAGTTAATAATACATTATATTATTCAACGCATTGCGAACACATAAGAAAAGTATATTCTTACACACACGTTTTCAACATTTTTTATAGTAAACAATCATCAATATTATAATTGTTATACAATTTGGATAGAAAAATACTGCTTCTAATTTTCTTAGGTACAAAGGAAAACATATTTTTAATAATCCAAATAAGAATTGTGATGGACTTTATTTTTAGGTCCAATAAATTTAGAGCGTAATACGCTTTTATTTTTCAGAATAGTTTCTACAATTTTAATCTTTTCATCCAATAGTTTTTTGAAAGTGGATAAGACATGTACCACCTGAATACAGTTACATTACGTACAGAATGATAGAACTTTTGCATCAATCTCTTGAGACTCTTACTTACACTATTATCCAGTTTCAAAGTCTTGCCAAGTGTGCAATAAAATTTCCATTTAAAAAAATATAGAATATCCTCGAATCCACATATTTCCTGAATAAAACTTAAATAGCGAGAAAAATTATTTTCCTATACCTAGTACAATCATTCAATTGAACAAAGAAACCTAACGCCAGGACGCACGAGGTGGAGTTCGACACCCCATAAGCTCAATTCCGGATTTTTAATAAAGGATTTTTTAACTAATTTTTTAAAATTTAAACGAATTTTAAATAAAGGATTTTTTAATTGTTTTTAAAAAATTTAAACCAATTTTAAATAAAGGATTTTTTAAATATATTATAAAAATTTAAACGAATTTTAAATAAAGGATTTTTTAAATATTT
>BGPR01035328.1:4839-16021 GCA_013235015.1 Araneus ventricosus | reverse complement strand
GGAGTGGACCGGACGAAGATGCCGGACATTTGTATGTCGATTAGCTGCTGGACATCAGCAGGTTTATTTATATCCATTCAATGGAGGTATTCGTGTTTGGGAAGGTTTCTGGGGAACTCTGAATTTTGCGATATGCTACGGGAGTTAGGAGTTCAGAACAAATGAGTATTTTACCATAAAAAAATCTTTCTAGAAAGATATCCTGTAAAGTTTCAATTATTTGTTTGTTATTATATTATATTGTATTGCTATGTCATGATTCTACAGTACTTTATTAGCTTTAATATAAAATCTTTGTTTGAGAATTTATTGCTGAAAAATTGAGAAACCAAAAAATGATATCGGTGAAAAACAACGGTACTAAAAGGGTGAAGGTAAGGGCATGAAGTATAGTACATAGAAAAAAATGAAGATTAAAAAACTGCGTTATGTAGTACAAAGCAGTTTAAATTAAAAAAAATAGACTAAAATAAAAATGACAAAACAATAAGTGTGACCACTAACATTTTTAATTATACATAATTAATATTTCAATATAACATTAATTTCAACTACAAGCGTCGTTTTTTCAACCTGATGGACCATAAAAAAAAGACAACAGTAAGGGACAAAATGAATCTATTACCAAACATGGCTACTTTTTGATATAATCAACGTAAGAGGTCAGGCATTTTTCATATCAGTAGACTAGGTTTCCGATCACTTTTCGAAGAACGTTACCCCCCCCAGTGACGTGAGAGGGGTCTTAACATTGCTTTGAAGGGCTCCTCCTTTTCCGGAAGCTTTGGCCTCTAGCCAATTCTGCAACTCAGGAAGAAATGAAAGTCACTCGTCCTTCAAGTCATATACGACGGGTGATTAGACATTTCCCATTTAAAATCTTCCAGAAGCTGAGAGGAACTCGTTTGAATAAGATCTTCTGTTACGTGGACGTGTCCCCTTCATCGCAAACGTCAAGTTCGACGGTACTTCGGCCTACCACATCATCTTTCCTAAAAAATTTCACCGTATACTCGGCTGAATTTCTGCCACTATTTCCTTCACTTGAGGAAAACGAATACTCGCACTTGGTGGAGTATCAATTCTGCTTGATGTTTTACATGCCGACAGCTCAGCTGAAAATCGTAAATTGTCGTCAGCAGTAGCAGGTGTTATAGATAGAAACATGCATCAATCACTTTTGCCATTCCAACATCCTACCACTAGTCTGGCACGCGGTTCAATCGGAGGGTTGAAGAAACAACGACCCTCGTATAAGGAGGAGGAGATATAAAATGCTCCAAATATCTGCAACCATTTTGTGTATAGATTAAACAACAACATAAAGTCACTAATAAATGACTCTAATCAAATTTCTGTTGTCAACATACTTTTTTCAACAGACGAAATCCCACAGAATGAAGGACAAAAATTTTTTACCGACTTCTGACAGACTATACTCAGTTTGCGCATAAACACATTAACATTTTAATTTAAAAGCTAAAAGAAATGTAAAACATTGTAAATAAAAAAAACATTAAAATCAGGTATTGTAAAAAGAGGACATATATTTCATAGCAATAAACTATCTTTGCTATTTTTTGTGACAAATTACTTATTTCAACAGCCCAATAAAAAATAAACCATTTTCTGGCAGGGGAGAGAAGGATTGAATGTACAAAAGCAAATATTTCCGATGTAAAATAAAAAATCAATTTAGTAAAACGTAATAGATTAAAGGGTAAATAGACAAAACCTTTAGTTTTGTTATGGAATTTAATTATTTAATGTTATTAAAGAGAAAGTTATGAAAAGAATTTTTATGAAAATAAATTATATTTCAAGTATTTATTTGAAAAATGGTAATTTGATGAGAAAAAATAAATAAAATAGAACTCTTCTATTGTGCTTTTGGCAATAACAGCATTTTTAAAATCGCTATTTCGAGATCCTACAGGTGAAACTAAATCCTTCCAATTTTTCCTCGTAATGATGATAAAGCACAATTATTCAATCACAATTTTTTTATAAAATGAAAGTGAACATGAAATAACTAAAAAAAAAGCATATTTCTACATTTTATTTCAAAATGTATTCAGTAGAGTAAAATACAATTTTCTAACAAGGAAATACAAAACAAGGTTTTTTCGCATTTTTTCCTAATTCTATTTTTTAATTATTTTAACAAATTCACAAGACGAAATGTTTCCAGAATGCACATTATATAAGCTGAATCACCATCAATTTAAACAAATTTTCTTGTGCTTTTTCTCCTCATTCAGATTTAATTTAATATAGTTTAAATTCTTACTTTCAAGAAATATGTTAAGAAGTCAAAGCGATAGTGAATTTCTTTTACTTAAGATTTTTTTCTAATTTTACGAATTCAGGCTCAGTTGTAATCCTTTAAAGTTGCTCATATGAAACTCCATTATAATCTTAATTTAAATAACATTTATAATACTTTTTTACATCACGCAAATTTCTTGGGTCTCAATTTCGAGCAAAATAGGCATATTAAATGTTCATATTTTCAAAATTATCATCTGCAACCTGCACATTCTTCTCTCGTCTCAAGTAACAAAAAATGAGATAGACGAAGATGAGATAAATTCCTTTTTTCCTGCAGCCCTTTTCTGGGATGCGCCCTGAAATAAAACACCTTCTGTAGAAAGGAAAAAAAATTTTGGTTCCTCCGTCTCAACTTCTTTTTTAAACTTTATACTTCTGGAGAGATTTCTGAGCGAGAGAGAAAAGTCAGACTTCATTGCGTGTGGATAATAGAATTAGCAACGCGCTGAATAGGCTATTTCTGTCCCTCGTTCCTCATAAAAGCCACAAGAAAAGTGCAATACAGAGGAGACCTGGAATTTTTCCCCACATTTGGCGATTTATCCTGTTTTGCTTTTCTGTGTCCTCCATTTATTATTGAACTAGTTAGAGGCACAAGATCGTAAACCAGCACTCGAAGAAAGTCCCCTCGATCTAATGCTAACACTGACGTATACCCTTTTATACCATGCAACCAGGGCTGCTCCCTGGAGGACGCCCCAGAGTTATCTCAACGTCTAACACCAGGGCGAAGATAATAGGCTCGTAAATATGGGATTCGAACGTCATGCCTTGGGGACCCCGGGAAGGTCTTCCTCTTGATCCTTGTGTATTTCCCTTGCCGCAGAATAGTTTTTTCCTTAATAGTTGGGGTGCCTCAATTTTCCTGGCTGAGGAATTGGTACTGGCCTGGGTGTTGATAAAGAGGTGACTTTAATGGGGTTTTCCTCCCAGTTGTTTTTATTTTAGTGTTATTTATTTATTGCTGCAGACGGCTCATTCGACTGGATTTTGGAAGGGATAAACATTTTTTTTCTTCTTAAAGTTTGTAATTTAAATTTTCTTATAGCCCAGTATAACATTATGTGCTCGTTGGAGAACTGGATTTCACAAATAGAAAGGTTAGCGGTGTTTTGATGTAGAAAGAAATGGATTTGTTTTTCTTTTTTCGTGCATTTTTTTGCTTGTCGGTAAATCTTTTTAACTTAAATCTTTCATGATTTTAATAAAAGCAACCTCTTTTTTACTTTCTCGTATACGAAGTATACAAAGAGGAAGTATTGTAATCGTCAAAAAATTCGAACTTGAGATTTTGACAAATATCCACGTTTTATACCGAAATAATTTTTTTAAATAAATTTTTATACCTGAGTCCGAAAAACACAATTTTGGAATCATGTCTGTCTGTGCGTCTGTCTGTGAACACGATAACTCGAAAACTATTAGAGCTACGGGGATGAAATTTGGCATGTGGTCTTTAAACATAATTTGTAGGTTTCTATCAAATTTTGGACAAAATCCGTCAACGGGAAGTCTGTCTGTCTGTATGTCCGCGGTCATGTGAACGCTATAACTCAAAAACTTGAATAGCTAGATATATAAAATTTGGTACACAGTTTTATCGCCATGAATGTAGATCCGTATAAAATTTTGGGCCAAATCCGTCGAAAGGGTCGTTCAAATTGCATATTCAATTTCTTTTAATCCGATTCTTATGCGCAAAGTACTGGTAGCAATCTGTTATTGTTGTGAATTTTATTTACAACAATAAATAATGTTTTCAAACATAAATTGTAACAATTTTTTTATTGTTATAAATAAAATTCAAACCGATCTCATTATTTCAGCAAATCTTTTATTTACGCGCTTTTGCAATTGTTACGGTTATGGTAGTATAAATTGTTTTCTTGGGAATTCAATTCCAAAGCAGAATTTTCGCTTTAGTATTCATTGTATTGCCTATTTTATCGCACCTGCTTCAAAGTAATATTTTTTTGAAACGTGTCAACAGATATTTGATTTCAGGTTTGTTTGTTTGTTTCACTTTCTCATATACGAAGTAAACACAGAGAAAGTATTGTAATCGTCAAAAAAATTCGAACTCGAGATTTTGACGAATCTCCACTTAGAAAGTATACGAGAAAGTTTAGGGGAGACCACTCCCGCTGGTTTCTTAAAGGTTGCTCTTAACACCTTAACAGTGTAGTTTTTGTACTGTTTAATCAGATGACGTCTCCCCTCTGTTTTGGGGATGAATTGTTGTATTGATTCAATTACATGTCCGTAGAACACTTGAGATGTTAGTGTATTACGGTCATTTTTGTATTGAGTTGTAACGTCTATGAACGACTTAATTTTAGCTTATAAGTTTAAAAATGACATAAATCGATACACGAGTGAAGCTCGTGCAAAACTTTAAAGGTGTTTTAAATACGGCAAATGAATTTAAATTTTATTTTGAAGTCCATATCGCGATAACGAAACTTGAAACGACTATTATCCTTTAATACGTACTTTTAGATTCATTTACCGGATACTTCCTTTTTGTATTATTTGTTTCTTATTCCTTATTTGTTGCTACAGACGGTTTATTGACTGGATTTCGCAAGAGGTTAAATTGTTTGATGTTTGAAATTAAAATTTCGTTTCAATCCTGTATCTGTCCTTTGAAAATGGAGTTAACGTACGTGACAAACGTCAAATAGGCAACGCCAGTTTGATTTTAGAATCCGTTGCGTATCTTAGAGGAGGGAAATCCTAATGCAACATGTAGTTATACGTCTGTCATGTTACTGTGATGTCGCATCAATTTACTCAATTGCATACAATTATCAGTTAGATTAATTTACTCAATTGGATTTCGATCCGGTTCCGAAGCTGCGACTTTGCCACCAGGCCATCCCGGTCCTGAACCATATATCCAAAGATCCGCCTTTTGTATGCTAAGCCGGGTTGAAATGAAATCCTATCGTTGGTGTGGTGCAGATGTTTGGTGAGTGAGATACCTTTTGAAGTGACGTCTTTATCATTAGCCAGTGTTCCAAATCTTGTCCGTTGCTGAAAGATAATTGTATAGTTTTAATGTTGGTCGTTAATGTAACAAATTAAATCATATTTATACATCATATTAAAAACTCGGACGTCAGTCTAACAAATGAAATCGAATATACTTCATACTGAAAATTGAGGCGTTAATCGATCAAATCAAATCAAATCAAATCAAATGCATACTTAATCATTTAAACTTCACATTTAAAATTGAAACGCTTATATAACGAATCAGATTTATTCGTGACCATGAATATTACATGTTAAAATCCGAGGAATGCAAACAAATAAGAGTTTAATTTCTACCAAAAATCACATTTTTCTGTCAGTTGTCACTGGGAATTTGCAGTACAATTTCTTACTCACGAAACAGAATTAAATAATTCTCGAATATGACATAACTATTTTGTTTGCAATGATTTGATGTAGTTCCTTAAATTGATTATTTTTAACTATTTTTATAAAAAAATGAAATACATCTACCAATAAGACGAAAAAACATCAACTAAAAGAAAAAGAGTATAGCAGTACCTCCATCGAAGATTCAATTTTGCTTCTCGCTGACGTCAGTGATATTTCTTCTTAGATGCTTTGCTACAATGCTTTGTTGCCGAAAATACGTCTCGTAGCTTGATACTTCTGCTGATTGGCACGTAATTTCTTTCCACATAAGTACGTCCGGATATCCCCATTGTGTGCTGGAGAAAAAAGTTAGGAGAACTCTGCTTTTGTGCCATGATATAATGGTCTTCTTGAAGACGTTTAGCTGTGCGGAAACAAACTGTCATAAATATAGGCTCTTTCTTTTTTTTCCTTGTAGGTTTAAGAAGTTCGATCATAGTGCTTTTTCTCTTAGCTTTCTTTTTATGCAGTCTATAACACTGGACTAACAGATTTATTTGACGTTTGAATTCTTCGAGATTCTTCGTATCTGGTTTATCGCCGTATTGAGATTAAGATATTAACTGCTGTTAAATCAGGGCAGTTTTTTTCCTATGTGAGCAATTTATTACAACATGATATACTTTATATTTGCTAACTGTTGAGCAACTGAAATATTCTGGAAACTTTTGTGAAATTTCTTATTCATGCCTTTGAAATGCTGAAATTTCATTAGTATATTGTTAAGTAGAATTACTCTTTACTGGTTTTCGATTTTTTTTGATAATATTATTTTTAAACAATGCTTTCGTATTCAAAGAATCAATAGACGTAACTTTCCTTTAAAATAAAGCTTCTGAAATTGTGGGCGCCAAGGTGGACTCGTCGCTGAGTCTCATCTTCAGGGTCGCAGGTTCGAAACCGACCCCCCCCCCCCCCGCTGTGTACGAGGTGTGTTCGAAAAGTAAAGATACAATGCCGCATACTCATTCAAAAACATTTTGTTATAACGTGCATTACAAATTACGTACTGGTACAAACCTTATTTTTCGACAAAGTTGCCGCCATTATCCGGGCATTTGTTAAGTCTGGGTACAAACTTCTGTATCCCACAGTCATAAAAGTCTACCACCTGTTTTCGAAACCTTATTTCAACTTCATTTTTGATCTCATCATCGTCACGGGAGTTTTGCCCTGCAATATGTCTCTTCAGGTAAAGGAATAAGTGGAAGTCGCTAGGTGCGAGGTCCGGGCTGCATGGTGGATGATGTAACACTTCCCACTTGAAACGTTTGAGAAGTGCTTCGGTTTTATGCGCTGTGTCAGGACGAGCGTTGTCATGAAGCAAGCAGACCGCACACAATTTGTGGTACCCTAAAGTCACAGGAACACATTCATGAAGAGTTGTCATAGACATTTCCGGTATGATTTTGTGCAATTCTCTCAATATGAGACGCCTATTTGCTTGAATTTCTTCCTCCGTTCTTCGCAGAAGGGCATCAGAGATCACAGATGACCTACGTTGGTGATCAAAAGTCCTCCCGTTGGTGCGCTGTAGAAGTTTGAAGAGATATGCAAGCCAAGACTGCTTCACCAGACCACCGCGGCCTGGTGCCCTTTAAATCCGTTGATCAAAAGTCCTCCCGTTGGTGTGTTGTCGAAGTTTGAAGAGATATGCAAGCCAAGACTGCTTCACAGACCACCGCGGTACCCTTTAAATCCGTTGATGATCAGAAGTCCTCCCGTTGGTGTGCTGTAGAAGTTTGAAGAGGGATGCAGGCCACCGCAGCCTTCAAATTATAAATATAAGATTACATAGATGTAAAAAAAAGAGGGAACTAGTTAATAAATGATTTTAAATACTTATCAAATTAGAAAGACAGCTCAAATATTTATATTTGGCATTTAGAAATGCATGAAACGATAATAAGTGCGTTATATCTCGACATAACATAGTAATTTATTCATGTATGCTTAGTGTAAGAGCGCCTTAATCCTAATTGTTATGATAAAAGCACAATCATGTGGTTGTGGCTGTCAAGGGCTGTTCATAACTCTTAATATTAATGTTTCAATAAATTTTCAAATAAACTTGAGTAAACAGATTTCGATTGCACTCATTAAGCGCTATTCCGAAACAAGAACTGCTTGTAGTATTTTTATAAAAGAACTTGTACTCAGAAGGGACTCGAAAAGAAAAAAAAATACAATTTTAAGTGAATTTACTTTTTTGCCTGGAGAACTTAATGAATTATTCTGCCGTCATTTTTGCTAATCCTTTGTTCTTAATGACGGAACTAATTCCATCTTAGGCGATTAAAAGGGCTTTACTCGAAAGGCCTGTTGAGTAAACATGGCCAAACTCTTGGGTGAATAAAAAAAAAGTAACAGTTTTTCCTAAAAGAACATGGCAGGCAAAAAGTATGAAAATCGATGATGACGTATAAAAAAAGAACATGATTTCCTTGAGGGAGGCAAAAAAAATCTTTAAAATATTCTTTTTCATCTAACGTGAAAGAAATGAGTAATTTTCAATGTGTCGAAAGTAAAAGCAAAATATATGCTCCGCCCCTCCCCCTTTTCATTGCTACCTGCCCCCTCCATCGTTAATTAAGAAACCATGCAATGAAGCATATTGGAAAGGGCCAAGTCAGCAAATGGAAAGAGTCAGAAGATTAAAGGAAGGAAAAAAATGCCCCATTTTCCACCAAGTAACTATAAGTAATTATTTCATGGTAATTAGTGATTAAAAACGATAACAGATTGCATTAAAAAAATTTCTTTTTGACCTTCAAAGGCCTGTACTAAAAATTGGGGCCGGCAGATCAAGGCCTCTAAGTCCTCCGAAGCATTTGAGCATCAATCAACTAATATCGAGGACATTTATAATCAAGATGATAAGAGGAATATAAAGAAGAAAAAGAAATTTTCTGGCAAAATAAATCCCTTTTACTTAACGCGATAACCCAATTAAGGCTAAGTTATGGATTCGTTTCATTCAAAAATCCATAAATTATTAATTACTTAGTAATTAATTTAAGGGTTTTTTTCTGTCCTCTTCTACTCCTTCTCTCAGCAGGCTAGATATTCGCTAGCTCGCATATGGTCGCTGATAAGTTAACGTCCCCCTTCTTTTTATTGTTCATTTTATCGCTCCGAGCACATTGTTTAAATTAACGGTCTCCAAGTTTCAGGAGAAAAAAATGAGAAAAGTATCTGCTGTAACCTTCCTTGGGAATTTTTGAAAGAAAATTTTGGATACACTCGAATTCTCTGTGAAAACAATCGCTTATTAGAAGGAATAAGTATTAATAGTTTTTTTTCGATCCCCGCATCTTTTAGTTAAAACTTATCGTTCAGATAAGTGTGAAAAATGGAGAAAAATGTGATGAGGCTCTAATAAATTTTTTGACTGAGGAAATTATTCATACGCGTTTATCGTATTCGTTTTTAACTGGATAGTTCTTCGCCCGAAGCTATGTGGATGCACATTTTCTTAATTATTTTTGACAACTGAAGCGTCTGAGGGATTGCTTTTGATGCGTTTAAATCAATTACGTTTGATGTTAATGTTTTAACATAACGCAAAAATTGGAGGAAACTAGAGATGAACATTTATTTTAAAGATACAATTATATGACTAAATTAAATTTTTGAAAACCGACTTTCAATCTAATGATTCATTTATATAGCTGCATTTGGATAATATTAATGTGAAATGCCTGAATAATCAGATGGGGAATTACTTTAATTGTAGATGGGAATGATATCCTGATTAATGTAGAGAGTGTGTATGATTTATTTTTATGTCATCTTTAAATAAATAAAAGTAAATACAATTTGTTTTACGTGAATACTTGGATTTAATTAATGTTTTGAAAATTTTCTTCAATGTATTTAATTGGTATATTGGTGAGGATTAACATTTTAAGCATCTTTAAAAATATGCTTTGATGTATTAACCCCTAAAAGCCCGAATTTTAAAAATTGATTTTAAAATGTTTTTGACTTTCATTTCTTGAATAAAACATGAGAAAAATGCTTTAAAAAATCCAATTTTGTTTTAAGTAGGGTCTATGGCTAAAAAACAGTTTGTTACCAACTGACATTATTTCATTCTGACTGGGCATTATTTCAGAAGATATGTCCTTTATAAAATTCTTTAATGTCACACACAGATGAATTTTAATAACTAATAATACGAATAAGGAATTTCCTTCAACATTGTAGAATAAAACATGGTATTCTCAAGCGTAGAAACAAAGCAAAAAAAAGATGCAGCCTGAAGTGAAAAGCATCGATTTATTTATATTTTTTATCAGCTCTCAGGTTACCATCTATATGTTGTAAACTGATTTAATATAATTTTCAATATGGATCCTATTGACAACAACAGGCATTGGAGCTTCAGTCTTATTTTCAAGATTTTAGAAGACAAAATTGGGTATGTTGCTTAAAGGCGACTCTGGGTATTTAAGAGTTAATACTATTTGTTTCAGTATTTTACCTAAATATTCATATAAAACATTTTTTGCTCCAAAATTATAACAACAATCCTGTCGAATTCTTAAAAATAACAGTGTTAATGATAAGATCTATACAGAAAATGAATAAATATATTCTCAATGCTGAAATTTGATCAATTGAGATGATGCTAGTTGTTTTTCTATCCTGGCTCAACGGTATTAAAACATTTTTCTGATTAAGGAAATAATTTTATCATGACCGAAACGAAAAAAATACTTAAAAATAAAGCCATTAGAATATAAAAAATCACTTTGTACCCCTGGTGCATCTTTTAAGCACAGATACACGTTCTTTAATTAGCCCCAAACAACTCCACTGTGAAAAATAATAAACCAGAGATCTTTCCCTACCCTGTGTAGGGACATCTCCTGAGGCACTTCGCTGATGTGTCATTGCCTGTTTTATAGGGCTATTTCGGACTCAACTAATTATCCCCTGCCCTCTAACTGCAACCCGCAGCAACCAGCCCCATAAAAAAAGAAGGAATAGGGCGGCTTAGGGCGCCCCGAGAAAGGAAATAAAACCCCTGTATTTACGGCCCTCTCCAACAAGGGGCGCAAAGCGTGTTAAATGAGACTATTATCTTCGTACTATGGTGCTTTCTTGTTCTCCTTGAGCTGCTCGATCAGAAGGTGTTTGATGGCTTGCAACCTTATGCACAGGAGTGATAAAGTATACGCGGACTCTTTGGACTGGGGATGTATAATCTGATTACTTAGCCTTGTTTTTCTGCTTCATTCGGTCGTGTTGGTTTAGGTTGCTTCGAATGAACATACTTAGGTTAACCCTTTAGCGTTCTTTGGTTTGGCAGAGAAACCACACATTGAGCATTTTTTACTGTGTTAAATGAGACTATTATCTTCGTACTATGGTGCTTTCTTGTTCTCCTTGAGCTGCTCGATCAGAAGGTGTTTGA